>JAJOOR010021252.1:0-35265 GCA_036250505.1 Solanum acaule | reverse complement strand
TCATATACTATTATCCTAATTTGAGTTTTGTATGGCTTTATAATATCATGTTACTAAGATATTTTGAACAGGAACCTAGACTTTTCCGCATGGATATCAGCTCAAACATAAGATATGGCTGTAGTAGAGATGTCAATCAACAAGATGTGGAATGGGCTGCCAAGGAGGCCGCTGCCCATGATTTCATTTCATCTCTACCCAATGGCTACCACACAATTGTTGATAATGATTTGCTCAGTGGAGGCCAGAAGCAGAGAATCGCAATTGCTAGAGCCATTCTTAGGGATCCAGATATTTTAGTACTTGATGAAGCCACTAGTGCTCTAGATGCAGAGAGTGAACACAACATTAAGGTAGATCTTCTAAAAGTCGTTTAACTGATAGAGATTGTTGAATTGCGTACTAAGTATGCATTTTCATTCCCCATAGGGTGTGCTTCGTGCTGTCAGAAGAGAACTGAACTCAAAGAGAACTGTCATTGTGATTGCACACCGGTGAGTTGTCTTTGTTCTTTTCAGCAGAACTGAGTACTAGCTTGTAACACTGGTAAACTGCTATCTACAGGCTTTCGACAATACAAGCTGCTGACAGAATAGTTGTGATGGAAAGCGGAAAAGTTGTTGAGGTAGATATTATGGCTTTTAAACATATCATAGGGAGAGCAGCTAATAATAACAGCGTCATTCAGTCTCCTTTTTTGTTACGACCGTTCTATGCTCTCTGATTCAACCTGTGCAGTTCTAACATAGCAGCATCACATTAAGCAACCAATAAGACCAGTGCATTTACCATCATGGGAGTGGTCTACTCTGGATTTTTTATGACGCCAAAGTTTGTGTACTTGTAAACAAAAGGGCTATTAATTAGTCTATAGTTGTCCATTTAGTATCTAACAAGTTGAAACTGAAGCGTGAAACCTTGCAACCTGGAGATTCACATTCTTATTCATATCTACCTTAATCTTATAAAAAATAGAGCTGCCTAATGCTTAATTAAGTTTCGGTCATGTAGTATGTCTTCTGGCTTTAATCAATCTAGTAATCTCTGACTTGGATGATCAACTTCTGATCTTACTTTTGCTACATTCAGACGGGTAGCCACAAAGAGCTTCTCCTCAATGATGGCTTGTATGCTCGATTAACCAGAAGACAGGCTGATGCTGTGGCATGAATTCTTGCAGTTGACCGACACAAAGGTTTGGGTCGATTCTTTGCCTACTAAGTTCCTGATTGGACACTAGAGATGGCTTGGTATCTTTTACTTAACACAGCAAATTTAGCAATGCCTATGCACTAGATTAGATAGAACCTTCTGAATGAAGAGGACAATATGGGATTAGTTGCAGATCTTGCAGTTGGACCATCTCAAATTTTCTCAAGGGAGCAGGTTAGCTTCAAAGATTTTGCTGCATCACTGGCCAAAGCTATAAACAATTTGAGTTTTGATGATGCTTAATGTATAACTTAGTCAAGGGGTTTGAGTGATGTACAACATGTCCAAAGGGTTGCAGAGACTTTTACGACAAAGAGCCGACACTGTTGATCCATGTAAATGTCTCGAAATCATGTCATTCTGGTTCAATCTACTAGAGCTGAATTCGAAAGAAAACCCAAGCTCGTGTCATGATAGAGAAGCATATTTGTTTGGAAAAATCACACCACACATCTATTTAAGGGTTAATATTACAACTTTTAGATCTACTTTTTTTATATTACTACTTGTAACATTTTAATTACAAGTGTTAATAGATTAGTTTTAATTAATTAATTAATTAATTAATTATATATTATTAACTAATATATATTATATAATGTTATATAATTAATAGGTGAGAGAAATAATATTAATGAGAGAGAATCAATTTGTAATTATCAATTACACCTTTTAACAGATTTTTTAACTTATCACATGTCAACCCACACCCAACCCTCACGTTACTCTCAAAATATCTTTTCCATAAATGCAGTAATTTATAATTGACAAGATAAATCTTTCCCTTGATTTTCTCCTAATTAGTTGATTATTATTTTGATTATTTTATTATTCCCAAGATATATATTGATAACTATTCAAATACTTATTATTTATTAATGCCTATCGGGGCCTTTAATTTTAAAATAAATAAATAAATTTATCACCGTATGTTTTAACATGTAATTTTCTCTCTTTAATCTATCTTTTTTGCTTTTCTTGATTTTTTTTAATTTTTAATTTTGATATTGTTTTTTATTTTTAATCTTTATTTTAAAAAAAAAATAAGAATTCTATATTTTGAAATTTTGATTTTGTTTTTATTTTATTTAATCTGAAACTTGATATTTTGAAAAAAAAAACCATTTTACTGAAATTTTGAACTCATTTTTGGTGTGTTTTTCTATATCTAAAATACTTTTTTGTGGGTGAAGTAAGTATATTTAATTCTGAAAGTTGTTATATATATATATATATATATATATATATATATATATAATTAATATGAGATCATAAAATCTTTAAATAAGGAGTTCCTAAATTTTAGCCTAAATATGGTAAAAAAAATCACACTTAAATACGGAATATAAATTGAAGAGAGAGGAAATATAATTTTTTTTAATTAATTATTGTAGTTTAGACTTTTAATTACATGTTTTGATTTTTGGGTGGTGTATATTTCTTTTGCTACAATTTTTGACAACAATATATAATATGCATTGTTTCACATTGTCAGATTTATTCTTCTTAGATTTATACAGTTGGATACCAATTTCATACATTTTTATTTTTTTGTCTTTGTTTTAAAATTTCAAGTTGGATACCAAGCGTATATAAATTGGATAAAACATTAACTTGTTTTAGATTGTCTAATTTGGTTGAAATATCAGTTACATTTTGTGTTTTTTTTTCATTTTCGAGTAAGATATCTGTTGGATACCAAATGGATATCAACTGAATACAATATTAATTTGTTTAGGTTGTCTAATTTGGTTGAAATCTCAACTACATGTTGGGTTTTCAATTTTCGATCGAATATTAACTAGTTTTAGGTTGGCTATTTCAGTTGAAATCTCAATGACATGTTATTTTTTTTTCATTTTACCATTGAGACGTCTGTTGGATATCAATTGTATACCAATTTCATACTAAAATTTGACTTAATTTTTGCAGTCGATATCAATCGCATACCAACATTACCTAGTTTTTGAGTATACATTTGAAAAACACTGAATACACAAATGATTAACTAGCAGACATGATAAATATTCTGAAATTATAGTTCATTAACTTAAAAGACAAAATAAATCAAAACATGAGTTTGTCACAATAAAACAACCAAATCAAAATAAAAAAATAAAATAAATTATGTCTTTTTTTTCAGAAGGGTAATTTGAACATGTCTTCCTGTTGTGTCCCTTCCAACAACATGTACTGCACGTAATCTTAGACCTCTTGAATTTCACATCAGCAAACCATTTACAATGTTCAAGTTGTGATCTCCATACAATTCATTTTGAACCTGGCGACAATAATTTATGCTCCGACACTTTTTGAATTGCATATTTTCATGTTCCATCATAAATTATTGTGTCAGTATTACATCATACAAAAGTACAAATAACTTTTATACATATGTTGTATCAGTATACAAATTTCATACCATTTTTATGCATACAAAATTCATACAAAAGTAGAAATACATATGTTATTTTAAAACAATTTCTTATGTTATTACAAGATACAAAAGTAAAAACACATGTTATATCAGTATACAAATTTCATACAATTCTTATTCACACATTTCAAACTTATTTCATGTCAAAAGTTATCAATTATTCATATCAGGATCATGCCACTAGAATACCAAAATAATTCCAACTTATAAATATTAATTGTCATTTCTTAAATAAATAGTATGCCAAATTCATTACATTATTATTCCCAAAATTCATTACAATATAATGCAAAAAAAAAAAATCCAATCAAATAAGAAATCGTACCAAAAAACATTATCGATTGTCATACATGTTTGGTATTAGTAGTATACAAATTCCAAAAAAAAATTGATCTATTTTTTTAAATCAGAAACAAACCAAAAAATTTAAAAATGGGTCAGACAAATAATGAACAAATTCAATGTTCATATCAAAATATAACATTATACAATTTTTAAAAAAATGCCATAATTAAAATTATTATATAGAACAAAGAATCTGAAATCAGTATACAAATTTCATACAATTATTATGCACACTTTTCATACCTATTTCATGTCAAAATTATACCTATTTCATGCCATAAATCGTCACTTTTTCACAGCAGAATCATGCCACTATAATATCAAAATACACTTCTAACTATTAATTGTCATTTATTAGATAAATAGTATACGAAATTCATTCAAATATAATTCTAAAATCATACCAACATGGTATAACCAGTATACCAAATTCAAATAAATTTTATGTATTTTTTTAACCAGAAACATACAAAAAACAATAAATGTTCAAACCAAAATCTATACTAATTTTAAACAAATTTTATGTAATTTTAAAAAATGAATAGTCATACAAAAATGCCATGATTAAAACTATTATACACAAACAAAATCTGAATATTTTTTTTCCAGTATCACTATTCATATTTATTTTTTTTACGTTTGGTTTGTATTCCAATACAAATAAAATATCGCAAAGAACACTAACCTGAAGGATCCCATCTACAACCATGCTTTATTAATACTAATAAGAATCCGTCCATACATGAAAATAAATATTATTGAGTAAAAATGAATATGAATTAGATGAGAGTGACAACTTACAGAGAAAATATTGAGAAGAGAGAGAAACCTTCGAACAAAAGAAAAAACATCTATTTGAACGAATTTTAGCTGTTTTGAGATAAATAAAGAAAACAAATATTTCTTTTTTTTATGAATCTCCTATTTATATGCCTCTTATTAATTATCATTAATTTTTCAAATTATTTACTACTAATATATCCATTTTTACCTTATTTATTTTTTACAATAATTAATTTTTACTGTTATTTGAAATTATTTTTTATTTTACTAAAATGTTAAAACCTGTAATTTTTCATTGTTATAACTTGAAAGATAAAGAATAATGTCATAAATTAGTCTTATATATGTCAATTATAAAATTTTCACTATTTTGTTTTACTAAATGATTGTCTTAGATATTTTAAATTAAACTTGAAGATGGTTTATTGGTCAAATTAAATGAAATATGTTGCACATTTCAGAATAAGAACTAAACATGAAATGCATATGCTGTCAATTCCAAACAAAGTTCCAATTTAACATTTTTAAAATAATGTCACACACCAACACTTGGTGAGGCCGACACTCCTATATGTACACATAAACCTTACGTATACTGTATCATAATGATTGACAATTGACATCCTGTATCTTACAAACATCCCTTCAACTGACATAACTGTACGTACATGAAAGGGCTATTGGCACAACACACCTGATTGACAAGGGTAAAATTGACATATAGATGCCACGTAGCATTTGTGTACATGTGACACTTACTAGCAAACTCATCAATCACATTAACTCACATACCCAATATGATTAAGCACCAAGTAAATCACTATCAGTAACCAAATCGCAACTAGCAAACTCATCAATCACAAAATATGAGAGGTGTCAAAAACCAACCTCTATTAGCAAAATTGTTGAGCAAACAAAGAGGAACAAGGGTTTGGGACTTGTTTTCCCATAAATATGCTATCCACAAGAGCTCAACGAGAGTAGAAATGCAAAATAACTAATTGACAATATGTATTGAATAATTAGGAAGAAGAAAGAATGATAAATTTTAAAAGAAAAAAGACATTCTAGGCATAAAGACCCTTTGTTTTCCCGCTGAGGTCCTAGTCGGCGAGCGACTAACTTCACCAAAGCTGTTCGGTGAGTCGCCGATTGAGCTAGCTTTCCCATTTAGCCTTTACGTAATATAAACCTTGAATCTTAAGTTGGTGAGCTCGATCCAACTCACCTTACCATTTGAGTGAATCACCGAATGTTTAGAAACTCGCCTAAAATGACAGAACCATTTCTAAGTTTCTTTGTAATTCACTTGGTGAGCTAGATCTTTCTCGCCAAACGCATTCGGCGAATCACCTTGTAGGTCTATGTCTCGCCAACTTTGCATGGTCTTTGGAACTTTACTTCTTCCTGAACATTTCAACCCACTTTATTGAATAACACTAGAAACTTCTGTTGCCTACCAAGAAGCTGTTAAGAATTCATCACCAACTTGATTATTTACTTAAGATAAGTCAAGAAAAATCTAGAATATTTCGAAACATAAAAGTTATAAGCACACCAATAATGGAAGGGATAAGGTTAGAATCAATATACGCCATGCCAACCGAGACATCTTATGTGGTACTTGATGAAGAACCAACATGGTGGTACAACGAAGTCTCCTTGCCAGATTCAAGGAAATTGGAGCAAGAGCTACAATATAAACTTGAAGAAGAAGGACAAAAAAGTGAGGCTGAATAGGAACAAAAGGTATGTGAAAAATATAACTCACATACATAAGAAGATATTTTCAAAAGGAGAAAATAAGAATTCATGGAAAACAAGAGTACATGAAACTCCAGAACTGTTGCAAGAAAGAGTCCAAGAAGCTCTGCAAACTCAACTAAGAAGGAAGACATGATTGAAATGCTCAAATGCCAAGTATATAGATGCAACATTAGCAGAGATGGTTAACGATAAAAATGCTACTACCTTTGAAGAAGCTTCAAAGAGTAGGGATTAGAATAATTCAATGAAGGCAGAGATCCTCAAAGGGCATGGACGTCATGATGCTTGCAGAGCAAGAATCGCTGACAACAGACGCAAATGGAAAATTAAGTTGGTGTTGAGGGGGAGTGTTAATAATTCATCACCAACTTAATTATTTACTTAAGATAAGTCAAGAAAAATCTAGAATATTCCGGAGTTATAGAGAATTGAAGGAAGATCTCTAGAATGAATATTTTAGAGAGAATAATCTAGAAATGTTCTAGAAAGGTAGTTCTAGAAAAAGATAGCTAGGAATATTCTAGAAGAGAGTAGTGTGTATCTCTCTAGATTATTCCATCATTTCCTATAAATAGAGGTGGTCCACTTGAGTTGTAACTAAACTAAGTAACAAACCAAGCAAGAAACAAAGTATGTAACAAACAAAGTAAGTAAGCAAGTAAGTAACAAAGCAAGAGAGCAAACAAGTATGTGCTTAAGTAAAGAGTGTTGTTGAAGCAAGCAACAAGTGTGATCAAGATTGTAAGATCGAAGCGGGTCCTTACTTTGATATAATAAAATTCAAGTAGTAAGAAATCTATAGTGCCCATCGTCTCCCACCAACAATATTCAACAAAAGCACCTTATTTTATGTCATGGCACAACATGGTCATGTTTTCAAACATCTCTCTTTGGGATTGCGACAATGTAGTTAGAAAAAATTCCTCTTGGCGTCGGGTTCAAATGAGTTGAAATTTGGCACATCTGGGTCTCAAGTTGATTAATTGTCACTAAATGAGAAGTTACATTTTGAGTCAAGTTAAGGAAATCAGTCTTTCTTGTCAGACCCTTCAACTTTATTAAAGATCCTTACCAACATATCCTTGGTCTGAAAGTTTTCCAGATCTGTTTGTTCCTTTAATTTAGGTCGATCATGAGGAAGACTGTTTCTATCTTTCTCACCTTTACGCTCTCTCCAGTTTCTGCGTCTATCATATCAATCCCATTCATGATCTCTTCAACTATTATCTCAGTCTTTGCTCCAACCTAGATTCCCACTCGACTTTGGGTAGCTTGGGTGAGAACCCCCTATTTAATTGCATAGGAATTGAACTTCCTCTTCATACTTGGCTTCAAATTTAGCATCCTCCAGGCTCAACCCACTACTAATACCAACCGCATTTACCAAATTGAATCCACTCCCATGACATGCTTTGACAATAAATCAAGTTGGGTTATTATTTTAGCATTGTTCTCATCACACTCTTGGTTCTTCTTGTAACACCCCAAAAAATATTTGGGCTAAGACTCGAACCATTCTTCGTTGTGAGTAAGATTTTACTGAGGAATTTAAAATTTTCTTAAGTTTTAGGGTCGCTAGATGTAGCACCTTGAGTTCCAAAAATGAACTAAAGAGAATTCCTTCAAGTCATTCCTAGGTTCTTTTAAGTTTTGGGTCAACTTCAAAGGACCATAACTTTTAGCACAGGACGAGTTAGGAGACCCACATGATATCAAATGAAAGGTCTTGGAATCCTCCTTCCAACGCCACCAAGTTTGCTAATTTTTGAGCTCGTATGAGGGAGATATGTCCGTTTGAATTTAGCCTGTCCAATTAAGGAAAGCTACTCGAAAATATGAGGGGTATTTTGGTCTTTTCCTTACCTAATCAGTTTAAAACGAATTTTAGTAATATTTTGGGGAAAAATCTGATTTGGGTCAGTTTTCATAAATCCAAATACACTTAGGGTTTTAGAAGAGAGTTGATTCAAGTCATTCCTAAGTTCTTTTAAAGTTTTGGGTCAACTTCAAATGACCATATATTTTAGCACATGATGAGTTAGGAGACCCATACGATATAAAATGAAAGGTCTTGGAATCCTCTTTCCAACGCCACTGAGTTTGCTAATTTTTGAGCTCGTATGAGGAAGATATGCCAGTTTGAAGTTGGGCTGTCCAAATAAGGAAAGTTACCCAAAATATGAGGGGTATTTTGGTCTTTTCCTTACCCAATAGGATTTAAACATTTTTGGTAAGGTTTTAGGAGTCTAAACTGATTGGAATTAGTTTTAGTTATTCCTAAAATACGCTTAGGGTTCTTAGAGGAGTTCAAGAAGAGGAAAAAAGGAGAAAAGGAAGAGCGTTCAAGATTTTTGAGATTCTTCGAGGGATTTCACCAAGGATTTTATCCTAAGAGGTATGTAAGCTTCCATAGTGTTGGGTTTGTTCTCCCACACGCCAATCATGAGTTTCTTTTATGAATTTCATCCATGAGATTGAGTATATTGATAATCTTGTTGAGTTCTTGAAGTATTGTGCTTCGTTTTTGATAATGAAGTTCTTGTTGAGTTCTTGAGGTGAGAGGTTTCAATGAGTGTTGTTCTTGGTGAGTTTTTTTGTATAGAATTTTCTTTAATTAGGTTGGGTTTAAGGATCCAAAAGAGTTTGGAGGAAATCATTCGAGTTTAGATGAGGTAGGGCTGAAAACTTTTTGAAGAAAAGTTTGTTAGATTCGTCTGGAACGTGGCTGGGGCGGTACGCCCCTACTGCGCTGGAGGGACTGGCGCCCTGCACCTGCAGTGCACCCCAGACCAGCCTCAGTTAACTGAGGTCTGGCGCAGTGCGCCACTACTACGCTTGGGATGTCATGTCCTTTCCGCCTCCGTTCTTCATTCCGTATTCGATCTTTGAAACACATATCTTCGCTCTCTTAGTGATTTTTACTATCCAACCTACATCCAATCATCAAGAAATTCTATATATCAAGTCATGATCCTTGAATTCATAATTCAAATTCATGGAATAGTTAAGAGTAGAGTTCAAGAAAGTCTTTAAGTTAAATTCTGAATCCTTCGAGATCAACTATCAATTTGAGTTCTTTAAAAGGGTTCCTTCAATCCCTATTGATTCTAAACACTCTAAACTACTTCTAAACATCAAGAAATAATTCATAACATGACTCATAACTTTGAATTCATAATTCAAATTCAAGATAGAGTTAAGAGTTAAGTCTTGAGAGTTCTTCCGAGTTATTTTGAGAAAGTCCCTTTGAGTCTTTTCGAGGAGTCTTCTACAATTACTTATAAATTGTTTCAAGACTCGAGTAAGTGAGTGTGATAAGGAGGATAATGTATTCATGAGTCTACATTAAAATTGATATCCTTGAGTCAAGTCTTTCATGTCCATAATTCCGCGTGAACTCCATAACTTGATTTTCTTTGAGAGGAGTAGTATCTTCAAGTTCTAAGTCTTGAGTATTGAGTTCCTAATAATTTTGGGATTATATTTCTAATTATGGGACTACTACATGTTACCCATGAAGGTCCTTGAGTTGAGTAGTTCATGCCCATAATTCTGCATGAACCTTATGAGCCCTTGAGTTGAGTAGTTCATGCCCATAATTCCGCATGAACCCTTGATGAGTTTGATATTTCAACTCATTTAGGGCTTTGTTTTGATAGTTTAAGTGTCCTAAGATGCCTAATTTATGCTCTAAACTGATGTTAAAGTGTTGATTTGCAGCATTAAAGGCTAAGATGGAAGGCAAGCACACTATCGAGAGAAAAGGAGTGAAAAAGCTAAAGAAGTGAAGAAAAGCGATCCTAGAGATCGCCAAGAACACTTGAAGAAACACCGAGTGGCTCTTTAACTCGCCTAAAGTTCCAGCGCACAAGCCTTGGGGAAGAACCAATTTGGCGACAGGAATGGGCAGTCAGCGGACTCTGCGACAACAACTTTAATCGCCTAAGTTTACAGAACTCTGAGGACTGAAGGCCAATGCAAGTTGGCGATGGATAGGAGCAAAGGGCGGATCGCCGAACCAGTTGGCGAGGCGTGACTTACTTTGCCCAATGGAATTTTAGGTAAAAAATTGAGCAGCTATAAATTGAAATTTAAAATAGAGTTGAAGGAGTTCTGATCCCCAAGTTTGAGAGTTAGAGTTTTCTTTGAGTTTTTCAGTTTCCATTGTAGATTTTGAAGATTTCTAAGCTTAATTTTTAGGATTTGTAAGTGGGTTTTGAACTGAATTATTTTGGATCATTGTAAAGACTTGGAGACTTTTACCCAGCTGATGGCTAATCTTGGTAATTGTTTTTATCTTTTTATGATGTTTAGCTAAAACCCAATTCTTCGAGTGTGATCATGTGATTATTGGTTGAATTGGCTTATGGGTATTGTTATTTACTTATTTAAATGCTTAATTATAGTGAGTTTAATCATTAGCTGTGTATTAATCTATGAATTGTAGTTGCAAATGCAATTCTAAGTTAGAGTTTTCGGCTTACTTGAGAAAGAAGTTTTAGAACCAAAACTTTCGATTAATGATTGTAGTTATTGTGTTGATATGGGATTAGCTTGAGAGAGTGAATCCTAACCTGATTCTACCTATCTAGCTCGAGAGAGTAGATGAATTAGGGTTTTAGGCTGTTTATATTGATAAGATTGTTGATGTTCGAGAGAAATCACTTGAATCGTAGTAGTTGTTAAAGAGAAAGTTATTACTCTTATAGTCTAGCCTATCCACTGAGATTTAGCAAATTCGTTAGTAATTTCAATTACCCATATAGCGAAATTAGCCTATAAGCAATCACATCCCAATAATTCCTCTCTATATAGTTGTTTCCCCTATCTTCGTATTTGTTTTAGCTAGTAATTGCCAATCTAAACCCCCCATCTGACATTTGTTGTTAACCCCTTAGATTTGTCATTATGTTTTCGATAATTTCTATTCCTATAACTGATTAGAACACAATTTGTAACTTCATATTTGAATATGAACTTGTACCGTTCCCTGTAGGTTCGACACCAACTATTCATTGGGTTTTATACTAGATAACGATAGTCTACACCTAGAATTGGAAGAGGTGTAATCTGAGCGTAAATCAGAATGGCGCCACTGCCGGGGAGTGGTGTTTAGAATTCTATTATTGAAGTTGAATTATGATTCTCTTGTGTTGTAGTTGAATAGACTTACTTTGTTTTTTGTTTGTGTTGGCTGTGTTGAACAGAAGAAGAAATGACGTGAATAGAAGCAATGGTAGCCAAGTTGGCCACCAAGATGATATATGGATTTTGAACAATGTTAACAACCCTATCCAATTGGGTGGTGTCGGGGCTATACGTCTACCTCTTGTTTAGGGAAACATTGTTTTTCATGTCACTAGCACAATGTTTCAGCTCCTACAAATGAAAGGATTGTATGGAGGGCTGGTTCATGAGGATCCCCATGAGCACATTCAGAATTTCGTCGACATTTATGGACCATTTTTCGTTCAAAAAAATCTCTCAAGAATCAGTCCGTCTTCGATTATTTCCATTCTCTTTGATGAGAGTAGCTACAAAGTGGCTAGCTGATCTCCTGAGAAATTCCATTACCACTTGGGATGAGCTTACCGTAGATTTCAATGTGAGATACTTTCCCTCATAAAAAATGATGATGTTAAGAGATAGTATTCAAGGTTTTAAACGGTTGAAAGGTGAACCAATCCACGAGACGTGGCTGAGATTTCAGAAGTTGGTACTTCATTGTCTGACTCGCGGACTTCCCAACAACGTCTTGTTCCAATACTTTTATAGGAGTCTTGACTCGGTGAACAAAGGTGTTGATGATCAACTTGTTCTCGGAGGTATAGCGTTGCAACCTTATGAGGCTGCATCTCAACTCCTTAATGGTATGACCAAGATCAATAGAGCATGGTACACTCATTAAGACCAAGTGTCTCTTCTCACTTTTAGGCTGACAAAAGAGCAGATCGAGAAGGATCAAGAGAGAGACTAAAATATGGCCAAATGATAACCCAACTCGACTTATTGTCGAAAAATGTGATGGGTAGTGGGTTGAAGAGTGTGAATGCTATTGGTATTGGGGGAGAAAACCCCGATGAGGCACATTTTGAGGCATTGTATAATGAGGAAGTGAACTTCCTTGCAAATCAAGGAGGAGATTTTCATTCAAACTACCCAAGACCGGGTGGAAAATCCGGGTTGGAACAAAGATGATGGATGGAGAGATCGTGATAGAGAATGACGTGATTGTAAAGCTACTTGGAAGGAAAGAGAGGGTGACAAGGACAGATACATCTCACCTCATGAGTGTCAAAAGCCTAAGGAACAAAGGGCTGACTCGAATGTCTGTACAGAAGACATGCTTTCACGCATTCTTAATAAGGTAGAAGGTCAGATACAATTTTGAAAGAAATGAAAGCGGACGTCTCCACACTTAATCAGACGGTCACCTCACATTTACTGTCAATCAAGCAAATAGAAATGCAAATGAGTCAGATCTCATCTCATCTGAACCCAAGGCCGAAAGGGGGTCTACCAAGTGATACCTTGGCCAACCCGAAGAATGATCCTTGAAAGCATATCCATGTCGTGCCACGACGTTAAATGAGGCACTTCTTAGGAGGCAACCCAAGGCTTATTGCTTTTATTTCTGTTGTTTGAATAATGGGTGTTGAATGTGCAGGTTGAAAAGTTGGAATTTTGGGAAAATGGCAACTAGGCGAGCCAAAAGTCCAATTGGTGACTCGCCGAATAGGTCAGCGAGCCCGACTTGGACCACTGTTGGGATCACCTAATTTGCTGGAGGTTCTATAAAACTTGGTGGGCTGAAGTGCCACTTGGCGCGTTGCCAAGTGGGTCGGCGAGCCCAACATACCTCGCCGACTGGCGTGCGAAATGAAAGGTTTTAAATGGCCAAACGGTTTAAACTTCAAAATCCCTCAGTTTCTCACTTTTTCAACTTCCTCACTTTCACTCTGACATTAAAATTCTAGTAATTTTGCATTTCTTACTCTCATTTTTGCATGGGATCTTTGCTCGGGACTAATTTTGGAATTTCTTTGCCGCCTAGCTTTACAAATATCAGCATAAAATGTTGGTTTTCCGAACCCCAAACTTAATTGTTGGTTGAAATCAAATGTTTGTGATAAATTGTTGTTGAATATGGTTGGGTAGTGTAATTGATCATCGTATGATTGTTGGATTGTTCGTATTTAAATGGATTCGTGCTTAAATGTTCGCGAATGGTTGATTCCCGTGTCAATAGTTGATTAAATTGTTGGGTTGTGTTTATTATGTGTTGGGTATAGCGGGGTGAAGTCGGAGTAACCCGAATTGTGCTAATTGGCAACAATTACCCGACGATAGAGCGGTTGACGTAATTCATCATGGAAAAAGACGTCAATTGGCCAATTTTGCCAAAATGGGGGAAGTCTGAATACCCCGAGGGCATGGGTCCAGTGTCAATTACATGTTTTTGGTGTTTAATTTTGTTGGCGTGGGTTGCGGGCTTGATTTTGAAGAATGGGGTGAAAAATTGGCACAAAGGGATATTTGGAGAGCTGGGTCGAGCTCGCCGAGTGGTTCAAAAGTTCACCTAAGTCCCCTTAGATCGCCCTTTATTTCTCTATTTTGTGGGTTTGAGTGCTGTAACTTTCAGCGATATGCCTATGCTCGCTGAGTTCACTCAGTGACTCATCAAAAGAATCTTTTGATCACCCTTCTACGCCTCTTTTTCCCATAATTAATCTGTAACTTTCGGCGAGCTACTTCTAGTTCACCGATGATGTCGGTGATTTGCTAAAAGGCCTTGGACATCGCCGACCTGCTTAAAATTTTGGCAATTTTTGCACTGTAACATTCGGTGAGCCCGACCTGGCTCGCCAAAGTGGTTCATTGACTCATAGACCGGTTCGGCGAGTCTTCTTGCAGTTTTCTTTTCTAAGATTTTTCTTAACGTTATCTAATGTTTACCACTTGTTCTTGCAGGAATGGCTAGACCCAAATTCGGTGGTAGATACATGCTGCCCCGAAAGCGGGCATGTGGAGTTGTGACTAATGAGGAAGCGACGGCTTCCAGAGCAAAGTCTACGAAACTACCTCCAAAGGGAGGTAAAGGCAAGGGTAAGGCACCCGTAGTTCTGACACCTACCAAGGCAAGCTCAGACAGTGGGGGGGGGGGGGTCTATGAGACACACCTCACTACCTCTGACAGTAAGGGTGACTCGCAGAATGATTCTCAGGCTTCCATCTCTGAGCCTGAGGATGACTAGTTATTACAGGCAAGGAGAGCGGAGCTACGCTCCAAATCGATGAACGATCTGTCTAGGATCCCAATGCCTCCGACACCTACCCCTTCAGCTTCAGCTCTAGTGCCTCCTCCAGCACAGATAGTGGTGCAGGCACCACTTGTTCAGGGTCCTCCTCCCCGGTCACTCAACCGCATAAAGGATGAGGGTTTGAGGACTATCTTAGAGGAGAAGAGATTGTCTACCGATGGAGTGGTGGAAAGATATCTAGAGGTGTGGAACACTACAAGTTCCACAAATTTGAGATATTTACAAAATTCAGGGGGCCCTACATTCCTACTTGGGTCCGAGATTTCTATTTGGATTATGGAGACTTGGTGCCGAAGGGGAAGAAGAAGGCAAGTGCCTTCAAATCGATGGACTTTGTGATGGTTTGTGGCAAGAAAGCTAAATGCTGCTGCTCTTACATTAACGAGGTACTAGGGTGCACTTATAATTTTATGCACCATTACATCGATATGGTCCAGAAGAAGATATTGGAGGACCTTAAGGGTTGGATGGCACCCCTTCTTTCTGATGTCACCTCGAGGTGGATAAAGGCAAGTGCCCCGATAGAGAAGAAGGACCTGAATGTTGCTGCCAGATAATGGTTCAAGTTCATCAGGAACATTATTATGCCGTCCCAGAATGAATCCACCCTCAGATACCTGAAGGCAGCATGTTTAGGGTCTGTTATTAGTCGCAAGAAGCTGAATTTGGGGATGCTAATTAAGCAGGAGATGGCCATGAAGGCCAAGCAGCGATAAACTTTACTCCCATTTCCTGTGTTGATCACCGAGTTATGCAGATGGGCCCGTGTTCCATGAGATGAGAAGACGAATGTGGAGGTGACACCCACCTCTTCTACTAACATCCGGCGTATAGAGTCCGAGTACATGCGAGATGAGGCTGACAGGAGGAGGGCAGCACCAGTGGATAATTCGCTGGAGGTCGATGTGGATATGTTGCCTACAGAGGCACTAGTGGACCCTCAGGTACATCTGGACCTTCTTCCTCTAAGATTTCAAGTACATCTGCTGCACCCCATCCCCTTAGATCTTCTGTTGCTACTGCTTCTACTTCCCAACCCCCTATCACCCAAGCCATGCTCTACAAGATGAGCCATTTGGCCCAATATGCTGATGTGCGTGCCTCCTGGGTAGAGGCCGCTTTGCCTGGGATGATAGAGTGGGCTATTGCTGCTGCTTTAGCACCCATCCGAGCTGATATTGATGACCACAAGTTGGCCTTGGATGCTTTTACCGTGAGAGTGGTTGAATGTGAGAAGGGCCAGGGTGCCACAGATGTTGACGGCCTTGAAGGCCTACATTATTGGAATCCGTAAAGATGTGGGTGAGCTGAAGTCCACTGATCTATCCATGTTCTTTGGCACTGTGGAGATCCTCGAGGTTCCGAGCATAGATATTCCAACTTGTACTGAGGTGCTTCCGACTACTATCAGAGATGAGATGAGAGATGATGATGCTGATGCTGAGACCGAGGCTGAGACAGATGAGGATCATCTTGGTGAGAGAGAGGAGACAGTGTATGAGGATTTGTCTGACTTGGAGGGTGCTATGTTCGAGACTGCTAGACAGGCATCACTTCAGGATACTTCTATGGTGGGCTCCAGTAGAGCCAAGAATGTTGAGATACCGGGTACTGATGCCTCGACAGATGGAGATATGCAGACTTCACCCAAGCCTAGCCTTGCAGGATGACTATTTTTACCTCCCTCTGTGCTACTTTATTGACTATTTCTAATTTTATTTGCATTTGAGGACAATTGCGTATTTTGTTGGTGGGGTGAGGTATTTCCATACCTACCTCTCGTGGGTTGTTTTTGTGAATACTTGTTTGTTTTTGGTTGTAGTTTTGTGAATATTTGAGCTTACTGGTTTATATATATCTTGGTTGTTGGATTGTGGTTGTTGAACCCATTGTTTTGATATGAAAATGGTGTTGAAATGGTTTTGAACCAAGTTTAATTTTTTTTCCACCTCTTTTTGTGTGTGATTGTGTCTGTTCTTGTGCAAATTTGAGTGTTGGTTGTGGTCAATACCGGTGACTTAAATTGTGCTCTTAATTGAACGAAATGAATGTGTGGCTACGATGAGGCAAACTAAGTTACATAGACAATATGTGAATTTTTAGCATCTCGTTGTGACTAGCCGATTGTCGATTAAGTCTCTTGTGATGAACATTGCACTCTAGCTATAAATTGTGGAGTCTTGTTAGATAATTTTATCAATGCCTTGTTTGGTGAGGTTGTCATGAACATTGTGCTTGATGACACCTAGAATTTTCCCCGTTGGTCTGATTGATTGAGTGAAACAAGCAATTGAAATGATCTTAGGGAAAATTTTGAAGAGTGAACCCATTTGACAATATACCTCTTTGTGGCCAACCTTGTGAGAAGTGTGAAACTTGTTTGGCACCCTTTGAGCCTCTCCCGTTCTTTGGAAGAAACTTGAGTAACCTTGACCTCTTTATTCCATCACCCATAACCTTCATGAAGTAGTGGCTTGTTTGAATAGCCAACTTAGGCCAAAAGCCTAAGTTAGGGGTGTGGTGAAAAAGAGGGAGGTCAAGAAGTGTGAAAAAATCCCCCTTGATGGATTGTTTTGAAAAAAAATATGGAATCCCTCCATGTAAAAAAAAAGAGAGAAAAAGGAAAAGAAAGAGAAGGAAAAGGTTGAAAACAAAATGAAAGAGACTGAAAAAGAAGTGTTGTGAAATAAAGTGTGTGAAATTACAAAAGAAATGGGGCATCTGGTGATTCATGATTAGTTCAATAACGGGGTGGATTATGAACATGTTTGAATGTGAAAGAGAAGGAGAAGAAGAAGTGATTTTCAGGCCATACTTCATGAAGGTAGAAGCCATTAAGCTTAAATGACCATACCTTCACACTCAGCCCCATTACAAGACTTAAAAAGACCTTTTTGATCTTGAGTGAGTTGAAACGAATGTTGATTGGAAAATAAGGGCAAGCCTATGGGTGGAGTCATGCATGTGTTCATCTTTGTGAGTGTGAGAGTTGTATGTGATTTCGGGACCTTATGTTGTTGTGAAATTTTGTGTGAATATGGAATTATCTTTGTTGTGAGGGCATTTGAATACCTTTGTTGAGTCTTTTGTGTGCATTTATGTTGAATCTTAAGCAACACTGTTTGTAGACATCCTTGTTGAACTGATTGATCTTGAGTTTTACTTAAGGACAAGCAGAAGTTTAAGTTGGGGGTGTTGATGAGTTTGAGATTTCGACTCATTTAGGGCTTTGTGAGGTTGAGTACACTTGATAATGGTGAGTCACAATTTGAAACTTTGAGTGCACAATTGATCATCATATGTGTAGTTTGAGTCTTTTGTGTGCATTTATGTTGAATCTTAAGCAACACTATTTGTAGACATCCTTGTTAAACTGATTAATCTTGAGTTTTACTTGAGGACAAACAGAAGTTTAAGTTGGGGGTGTTGATGAGTTCGAGATTTTGACTCATTTAGGGCTTTGTTTTGATAGTATAAGTGTCCTCAAATGCCTAATTTATGCTCTAAACTGATGTCAAAGTGTTGGTTTGCAGCACTAAAGGCTAAGGAGCAAGGCAAGGACACTACTTGGCGAAAAGGAGCAAAAAAGCTGAGAAGTGAAGAAAAGTGATCTTGGAGATCGCCAAGACCACTCAAAGAACCACTGAGTGATTCCTTAGCTCGCCCAAAGTTCCAGCGTGCAAGCCCTGGGGAAGAACCAATTTGGCGACAAGACTGGGCAGTTGGCGGATCGCCGATCGACTACACGACAACAACTTTGATCGCCTAAGTTTACAGAACTCTGAGGACTGATGGCCAATGCAAGTTGGCGATGGATGGGAGCAAAGGGCGGATCACCGAACTAGTTGAGCTTGCTACTCTTTGAGAGGATGCGACTTAGCTGCAGTGTACAAACCTCTCTATGCTATGGGACGATGTTCCCCTACCAGATGCACATGCATTTGTACCACCATAGATGCCCAACATTAATCCTACATCTAGTTTTCAGCCTAAGATAGTTGTGCATTTTTGTGATGTTGATGTGGATGCTAAGAGGGTCGATGATTATTTGGCCAAGAAGACAAATGAGGAAAAGTTAAGGAGTGATAAGGATGAGCATGGGATTGCATAGACTCTCACGGAGCTGCAAGAGACAGAGGAAGTGATTTTTCTGGCAACTCTTGAGAGATCCCTTTGGGATACTTCAATAGTTGGCACGGGTGGAGCCTTTTTAGAATCCACAATCCCTTTAGTGATGTGATGGGCACTAAATCCCTAGTTTACACTGAACTGTTGCCTCCAATGATTTTATTGTTGGGCACTGATGCCTCGAGTTATGCTTCCCATCCAGAGACTCTTGATGAGAGTGCTCCATAGGCATATCCTATTCGGGGGACCTTCCTACTCAGCCTCACGTACATTATTATCTTTGCATTGAGGACACTGCATATTTCTTTTTTGTGGGGTAAGGGCCTTTGAGCCAATATTCCCATTTTTGCTTTGTATTATGTTACTTTACAGTTTTGGATGATTGTATTAGTTTACTTTTGTTTATATTATAGTTTTCATTTGGTTTAGTGTATCCATTTTATTTTTGTTTTCTCTCAATTTTGTAACCCCCATGAGTTTTGGAAATCATGAAATGCTTCAGTTTTCATTGATAATGATTTGAGAATCGATTGTGTCAATATCGATATCTTAAATAGTACTGTCACGACCCAGGGGTACCCCCTAGATATAACATGGCGTACGGAACCCCAACGAACTCTATACAAGCCACTTAGTCCTCATAACATAAGCAATAGAACAATAAGTGTAAATCACATATCAAGTATAAGCATGTCTTAGTTCATTATTAATCTTGTTGTGGGAATAAGCGTTAACCGATATTGAGACCATGTGAGGTATATCATGGAATCCGGTGTCTACCCCACACCGAAAAGAGGTATTCTACTTGCCTAAGGTAAAACCTTGAACTTCTAGCTTAAGTGGATCCACTAGCTAATCAACCTATGTGGACACATAGTTATGGGATAGGGAGATTGCTACTACAAATCCGGACTCTACTATGTGAGGACTTCCATCTCATGAGATTAATTGGGAAACCGAAACTTTACTACGTGAGAGTTTCCATCTCATAGTCAATATCCACTTGGTGCGAAAGCATAAATCTCACTTTGTTATTAAGTCTTGACTTAACTTACCTTAGAATAGCTCATTAGACCATGCATGAGCAACTATCACCATCCATGATTTATCCTTGATTCAATTAGGTGAGAAAGCCTTTCAACCTAAGAATCCTTACTATGTGAGAAGACATTTCACTTCAATGCACATATATGTTTATGAGAAAATCCTTTAAACAACACAACAACAACATTATTGATACTTTACTCTCACATCATTCTTAAAACAATTGCATAGATTTCATAGAAAATGCATATTGTCATACTTTACCTCCTTAAGGTTCAAAACCTACTTTCAATCATCACATCTAGAATTCAAGCATTAGACATAGATTTCATTATAATTCATGTGATTCTATCTCCTCATGCATTATTCATAAAATTCCTCTTTCATCAACAAAGACCTACACCATATCAATAACTTTGAGAAATATGGGAATTACATTGGTTCATGGGGAAACTTCATAAAAATCATAAGAAATCATCAATTCATGCTTAATATAACTCAATTAAATCAATTAAATAAACTTTGAAAGGAACCCATGACTTCTGAATCAAACCCTAACAATTGGGGATTTGTATCTTTTGAAATTGGAGATTTTGAAGGAACTCCATGGATGAAAGGTATCAATGGATGAAAGCTACCATACCTTAACAACAAAGCCCAAAGGAATTGAAACCCTAGCTTAAATCTCCTTCTTCTTCTTCTTCTTCTTCTTCATCTTCTAGTTCTAGTGAGAGAAATATTTTGAGAGAAAAACTTTTGGGTTTTCTTTTAGATTATAGGGAGAATGACTTAATTGGGGGAAAATTTGAGAATAGAATGCTTAAATACTTTACTAGGTGAGGGGTAAAACGATGTAGTATCGAATTAGGAAAACTATGAAAAGACATTAATGACCCTAACTTATTTCTAGGACTGCTGCACGCTGAGGCTCTCCCAAGGGCACTCGGCGACTCGCCAAGTGAGCCCTTGGCTTGCCAAAATTTCTAGTAGCTCACCCCATGGAGGCAGTCCACTTGGCGACGGGGGAGGCCCTTTGGCGATGCGCCCACCTTAACGGTGAGCCCCGATCTGGCTCGCCCAATATTCCAATACTTAGGGCCATCAAGACAGCCCAATAGGCGATCGTAGGGGCCCTTGGTGGATCGCCAAGTAGCTTGGCGACCACACTTCCCCTTGCCAAGTTGGCTTAGGAGAAAAATGTTTTCCTTCGACAGTTTCTAGGGTATTTTAGGCCCTTGCCCTGTTCCATGGCTTGTTACCCCCACACACTTAGCCCTAGTTTAGCCTACTAGATTCCAGGATGTTACTTTATCTCCCCTTTGGGAACATTCATCCTCGAATGACGCTCTAGACACCTTTCGAAAGTAAAGACTCAAGACTAAAAGCCCATCATGCATGCAATTCATTAAATGCACATAAACAAGGAGTAAACATCAACTTCAAACTCAAACATACTCAATGCATCACAAGGAAGTAGGAACTACATTTAACAACCCATTATGCATGAAATTTCAAGATTTCTCACGTTCAAGGAGGAAATACCTTCTCCAAGCTAAAAGCATGCTCAACACAATCTCATGGAGCCTCTATGCAATTTACTCTCAGCAAGCATATCTAATGCATGTTCATCAATTCATCTTATGACGTGAAAAGGCAACTCATACTAAATACATAACAACATAAGGAAAATCAATCATATAAACTCATTTTCTTTTTAAACATAAGTTTCTTATGAACATGCATAACATAGGGAAATCATGGAAAACACATATAACACAGATGACTCCCAAACCAAGAAAGCTCAAGAGGAACTCATTACCTCAAGCTAAAATAGGGATAGAAGGAAAAAGATGAGGATATCGGGACATCATATAGGCCTCGGCCTCCCAAGTAGCACCCTCAACCAATTGATTCCTCCATCAAACCTTCACGGAAGCTATTTCCTTGTTTCTCAATTTCTTGACTTGCCGGTCTACAATCTCTGTCGAAACTTCCTCATATGAAAGACTTTCATCAACTCCCAATACTTCTAAGGGAACTATGGATGTCGGATCTCCAACACACTTCTTAAGCATAGAGACATGGAAAACAGGATGCACCAAAGCCAACTCATTTGGAAAATCAAGTTCATAAGCAACGTTGCTAACACGTCTCAAAATTTGGTATGGGCCTACATACCGGGGACTAAGCCTCCCGTTTTTACCAAACCTCTTCACATCCTTCATGGGTGAGATTTTTTAAGTAGACCCAATCTTCTACCTCTAATTCTAGATCCCTTCTCCTCACATCGGCATAAGACTTTTGCCAACTTTGAGCTGTCCTCAACCTCTCTCTAATGAGTCAAACATTCTCAATGGCCTCATAAACAAATTCGGGACCTATTAGGGCAAATTCACCCACCTCAAACCAACCAACGAGAGACCTACATCTCCTACCATTCAAGTCCTCAAATGGAGCCATACCGATACTTGAATGATAGCTATTATTGTAGGCAAACTCTATCAATGACAAGTGGTCATTTCAATTACCCTTAAAGTCAATTACACACGCCCTTAACATATCTTCCAAAGTTTGGATAGTACGCTCCACTTGCCCATCTGCTCGGGGATGAAAAGTCATGCTAAGCTTAACCTTAGTACCAAGCCCCTTTTGGAATGACTTTTAATAGTGAGAGGTGAATTGAAAACCACGATCGGAAAAAATGGATAAAGGAACTCCATGTAAATTCACCATTTCCATTATATACAACTTAGCATACTCCTCTGCCGAATAAGAAACCTTGACGGGAATAAAGTGAGCCGATTTTGTCATTCGATCTACAATAACCCAAATAGAGTCATGTTGTCGCCGGGTACGAGGCAAACCAGCAATAAAGTCCATATTCACATCTTCCCACTTCCAAGTAGGAATACCTATATCTTGGGATAAACCTCCCTATCATTGATTCTCAACTTTAACTTGTTGAAAATTACGACACTTAGCCACAAATTCCACAATGTCCTTCATCCTATTCCACCAATAGACTTCCCGCAAATCACAGTACATCTTGGTGGATCCCGAGTGAATGGAATACCGAGAACTATGGGCTTCCGACAAGATTTGGTCTCTCAAGTCATCAACATTGGGAACACATAAACGACCTTTGTATCTAAGTACACCATCTCCCCCTTGGGAGAAAGCCTCAACGGATTACTTAACCACCGCCTCTTTCAATTCAACCAAAATAGGATGAAGGCTTTGCTTAGATTTCACATCCACTACTAAAGATGATTCGGACCCATTGTGAACCATAACACTACCCTTGGTGGAGTCCACTAATTGAACACCTAATCGGGCCAACCTATGCACATCTCGAACCAACTCTTTATTATCATCATCAACATGAGCAACACTACCCATAGACAACCGACTAAGAGCATCCACTTCCATATTTGCCTTACCGGGGTGGTAAAGAACACTCATGTCATAATCCTTAGATAATTCTAGTCACCTCTTTTGGCGAAGATTCAAATCCTTTGGACTAAATACATATTGTAAACTCTTATGATCGGTGAAAACATCAACATGAATCCCATACAAATAATGCCTCCAAATCTTTAAGGCAAAAAATACCACCGCTAACTCAAGGTCATGGGTAGGATAATTCTTCTCATAGACTTTAAGTTGTCTTGAAGCATAGGCAATCACCTTATCATTTTGCATAAGCACACATCCCAACCCAACTCTAAAGGCATCACAATATACTACGAAACCATCCTTACCTTCCGGTAAAGTCAACACCGGAGCGGAAGTAAGTCTATCTTTCAACTCTGGAAACTTTTCTCACAAGCTTCTGACCACACAAACTTAGCCTTCTTTTGAGTCAAAGCCGTCAAAGAAGAGGCAATGAAAGAGAACCCCTCAACAAACCTTCTATAATATCCTGCCAAACCCAAGAAGCTTCTAATATCCGAAGGAGTTAGTGGTCTAGGCTAACTCCTAACCACATCCGTTTTCTTAGGATCTACCTCAATACCCCTACTAGACACAATATGACTGAGGAAAGCTACAGACCTTAACCAAAATTCACACTTGCTAAACATTGCAAAAAGTTGTTGGTCCTCAAGAACATGCAACACAATCCTCAAATGATCAACATGCTCATTCTCACACCTTGAATAGATAAAAATATCATCAATATATACAATCACAAACATGTCAAGATATTTTCTAAACACACTATTCATCAAATCCATAAATGCCGCCGGAGCATTATTCAACCCAAATGACATTACCAAAAAATTGTAATGACCATACCGAGTTTCTAATAGTCATATTTTGAATATCATCACCTCTCACCCTCAATTGGTGATAACCTGACTTAAGGTCAATCTTAGAGAAGTAACTTGCCCCTTATAGTTGGTCAACCAAATTATCTATCCTTGGAAGAGGATACTTATTCTTAATGGTCACCTTGTTCAACTGACGATAATCAATACACATATGAAGAGACCCATCTTTCTTTCTAACAAACAAAACTGGAGAACCCCATGTAGAGATACTCGCTCGAATGAAACCCTTATCTAACAAATCCTTCAACTATTCTTTCAACTCCTTTAACTCTGCCAGAGCCATTCTATAAGGAGGAATAGAAATAGGTTACGTATTTGGGAGAAGGTCAATACCGAAGGTTATTTCTCGCTCGGAAGGAATACCGGGTAAGTCATCTGGGAACACTTTCGGAAACTCATTTACAATGGGAACCGACTCAAGAGTAGGGGTTTCAGAATCTACATCCCTCACACTAACAAGATGGTAAATGCAACCATTAGATATCATCTATCTAGCTTTAAGACATGAGACAAACTTACCCCTAGGCATAGAATTTCCCCACTTACACTCAAGGTTAGGCTCATTTGGGAATTGAAATTTGACTACATGAGTTCTTTAATCAATAGAAGTGTAACAAGAGTTCAACCAATCCATGCCAAGAATAACATCAAAGTCTAACATATCAAGCTCTACCAAATCAACAAGGGTAACTCAATGGGATAGGGAAACGGGACATCTCCTATAAACCCTCTTTTCCACAACATAATCACCAACAGGAATAGAGATAGAAAAAGGTTCTAACAACACATTAGGGAGCACATCAAATCTCATTGCGATATATAGCATCACAAAGGACAAAGTAGCACCGGGATCAAGCAAGACATACATATCTATATGGAAAACTTTTAACATACCGGTGACCATGTCTACAAAAACTCTCTTGTTCACCTTAGTTTTGGATAGCATAGAAGTGCTTTTACTTAGGAGTCCGAACAATCCAAGGTCGGGCGGGAACAAAGGTTGGAATAAAGAGCGTGAAGAAGGTTAGAGAGACTGTGATAGGGAATGGCGTGACCCTCGGACTAACTGGAAGGAGCAGGATGGCGACAAAGAGAGATATGTACCTCCCAATGAGTGTCAAAAGCCAAAAGAGCCAAGGGCTGACCCAGAAATTTCCGCACTGAAGATATGCTTGCACTCATTCTCAATAAAGTGGAAGGGTCGGACAAAGTGCTAAAAGAAATGAAGGAAGACCTCTCAACTCTAAATCTGATGGTTACATCCCACTCGGTGTCGTTGGAAACACAAATGGGTCAAATCTCGGCTCATTTGAATCAAAGGCCAAAAGGAGGAATACCGAGTGACACCATGGCAAATCCTAAGAATGAACCTTGAATGAGTATCTTCATCGTGCCACGATGTTACATAAGGTGCTTCTTGGGAGGCAACCCAAGTTTTTGAGCTTTTATTGTTGTTGTTTGAATAACATGTGTTGAATGTGCAGGTTGAAAATTTGAAATTTTGGGAGAAGGAGAAAGTAGACGAGCCTAGGTACCAGTGAGCGACTAGCCGAAAAGGTTGGTGAGCCTGACTTGGATCACCGTTTGGACCACCTAGTTAGCTAGCGGTTCTGTAAAACTCGGTAGGCCAAAGAGCCATTCGGTGCATTACCGAAAGGGTCGGCGACATAAGTGACCATCGCTGACCAGCACCCAAACTGAAGGGTCAAAAAGAGGCTGAACCATTTTTAAATTCAAAAACTTCCTTCATTTCCAATTTTCTGACTTTTGCACTTTCACACTTATATTTTAGAGTTATATTCTTGTTGTTTTGTGTGGGATCAATTACTAGGGGGAGTTTGTGCACTTTTACATATCAATTTTCTAGCCTAGCGTTTGTTATTTGCTCTTAAGGTAAGTTTTCTGAACCCCGCTATTAAAAAAATTTAGTCTTGAATGCATGATCGTTGTCATACTGTGTTTTATGCGTAATATTAGAGCTTGTTTGAAATTATTGTTGTGAATTTGTACCTCTGAGATCCCGAACTTTCGTTGTTGGCTTATATTTGTGGAACCCCGTGAGTTTGCATGTTTAAAAGTCAGGTTGTGTTAATTTTATTGTTGGGTCTAGTGTGGGTGAAGTCTAAGTAACCTTGTTTGTGCCAATCATCTGATTTTCCCCAATGATAAAGCGGGTGACGTCATTATTAAGTGCAAAAGACGTCGATTGGCCAAATCGGGGTAAGTATGAGTACCCCGAGGTCATGGGTAGTATGTGTTTGGGATTAATTGCGTAGAATAGGTGCTTAATTTTGTTTTCGTAGGCTAAGGGTTAGACTTTGAAGGTTGGGGTCAAAATCTGGCACGTTGGACTATTTGGCGAGCTGGGTTGAGCTCACCGAGTGGTTCGACAGTTCGTCTAACGACCCTTGGATCACCTTTTTATTCTTCATATTTGTGAATTTTATTCTGTAACATTCGGCAATACGCCTGAGCTCGCCGAGTTCACTCGGCAATTCACCCAATGCCCCTTCTGTGCCCCAGTTTTTAGAAAATGTTCTGTAACATTCGGCGAGCTACTTTAGTTCATCGAATGGTATTGGCGATCCGCCGAAAGGCACTGGACATCGACGACTTAGGCTGATTTCTGAGAATTTTTATGCTGGAACATTCGGCGAGCCCGATTTGGCTCGCCAAATGGGTTTGGCGACTCGCCGAACTGCTCGGCGAGTTTTCCTGCACAACTGTTCAACTTTGAAATTTTTTGAATTAAGTCTAACGTATTTGGTTTTGTTTTGCAGGAATGGCTAGACCCAAGGTAGCCGGAAGAAATCAACCGCCCCACAAGCATGCTAGGGGCATTGTTATAAATGAGGAGGCTGCACACTCCCGAGATTCACAGACAAAACTTCCTCCAACAGGAAAGGAGCCCGTACAACCTAGTCCGACGGAAGAGAGCTCTGACAGCATGGATGTGTATGACACTCACCTCACCACATCCGAGTCAGATTGTGAGGGCAGCCAGGGTGATAGATCAGCGACCTCTGTGTCTGAATCAGAGGATGACCAGATCTCCATACTAGGAGATCGGAGCTACGCTCCAAATCCATGCATGATCCAACCAGGATTCCAGTGCCACCTTCTCCTCTACCTCCAGCTCTGATTGTTGAGAAGGTTCCTCCGGTGCCACCACTTCAGGAACCCCCACCCCGGTCACTGAATTGATTAAAGGCTGAGGGTTTGAGGATGATATTATAGGAGAAGAGGTTGTGTACAGATGGTGTTGTAGACCGGTACCCGGAGGTGTAAAGCACTATTAAGTTCCACAAGTTTGAGATTTTCACAAAGCACTGAGGCCCTTATAATCCTACTTGGATTTGGGAGTTTTATGCTGAGTATGGAAAGCTATTCCCTAAAGGAAAGAAGAAGGCCAGCTCATTTAAGTCGGTCGATAAGGTAGTGGTGTGGGGACAAAAGGTGAAGTGCAGCAGCACCGATATCAATGAGGTGCTTGGTTATACGGTAAACGTGATCCACTATTATGTGGATAAAATACAGAAGAAGACCCTAGATGATTTAACGGGTTGGTTGGCACTGTTGATTTCCGACACTGCTCCACGGTGGATTAAGACTGGTGTTCTTATAAAGAAGAAGGACCAGAACGTAGCTGCCAAATATTGGTTTGAATTCATCAGCAACACATTGATGCCATCGCAGAATGAGTCGATACTCTGGTATCCGAAGGCTGCTTGTTTGGGTTTATCTTGGATCGAGAGGGACTTAAAATCTCGGTCTGGTCATAGAGCACGAGATGGACATGAGGGACAAGCAGAGCCAAACCCCTCTCCCATTCCACTCTTCATTATTGAGTTGTGTAGGCGGGTCCGTGGTCCTTTGATTGCCAAGACGGATGTGGAAGTTACTCCCACTTCCTTTACTAACATCCAGAGGATAAAGGCCGAGTACATGAGGGAAGAGACTGATAGGAGGAGAGCTGCACCGGCGGATACGTCCCCGGTTGTTGATGTTAAGATGTTGCCAACAGAGGCAATCCTTCCTCCTAAGGCCAGTGAGCCTACAGGTACCCTTGGCACTTCGACACATGTACCTTCTGGTTCTTCTACTACTCCCCCTCCTACTGCTGTTGTTGTTGTTGCTGCTTCTTTCCGACCCTCGATTACCTAAGCGATGTTTTACAATATGGACCACATGGCCCAATCTACAAATGTTCGTGCCTCCCGGGAAGAAGTCGTTGTGCCTGGGCTGATTGAGAGGGCCGTAGCTGTTGCCTTAGCCACGATCTAGGTTGAGTTGAGAGAGCACAGAGAGAGGATATATGCCCATGGATTTGAACTAGATGCCTTTACTGTGAGAGTAGAGGCTTATGAGCAAGGTCGGGGTGTTTCTTAGAATGTGACAGCCTTGAAGGACGATATTGTTGGGCTGCAATAAGATGTGGATGAGCTGAAATCCACTAATCTCTTGATGTTTTTGGCAATGTGGATCTTCATGAGGTCCTCATTATAGACTTCCCGACTAGTTCTGAGATCCCTCCGGCAACTACAACTGGAGATGCTACTAGGGATGAAGCAGAGGCTAAGTCCGAGGCCGAGACTGATGAGGATGATCTGGGTGTTTGTGATGCAGCTGTGTATGAAGATCTAGAGGACCTCGAGGGGGCTATGATACAGACAGTTGTTGAGACATCTTTGAGAAATACATCAATGGTGGGCTCCGATGGAGCGAAGGATGTTGTAGAGCTGGGCACTGATGCCCCGATAGAGGAAGTCACTGACATGCAGAGTTCACTCAAGGCTTAGCCTAGCAGGGGAATTTTTGACTCTCTTTCTGTTTCTTATTGAGACTCTTTATTTCTTTGCATTTGAGGACAACTGCTAGTTAAGTTTGGCGGGGTAAGGTGTTTTTATACCTACCTCTTTTGGGCTGTTTTCTAGATATTGTTAATATTTTTGTGTTTGTGTGACTGATGGATGTTGTTGATATATATTGGTTTTGATCCATTGTGTTTATCCTTTGTTTTGGATGCAAACTGTTGGTTTTGAACAGATTTTAAAAAAATTTGCCACCTCTTGATGTGTGAATGTGGTTGTTCTCTTGCAATTTCGAGTGTCGAATGTGATCAATACCGATGACTTAAATAGTGCTCTCAATGGAACGATATGTGTGTACAGCTCCAATGAGGCCAATTGAGTTGCATAAGTCATATTTGAACTCCTAGCATCTCATTGTGACTAGCCGGTTGTTGAGTTTACCTCTTGTGATGATCGTTGCACGCTAGCTAAAAATTGTAGTGGTTAATGATTGTGTTGAATGCCAACTGTGGTGAGATTTTCTTAAATTATCTATTTGGTAATACCTAGAACTTACCCAGTTAGTCCAATTGATTAATGTAAGCAAACGATTAAGATGATCTTAGGCACAATTTGTGAAGAGTGAACCAAAATTGATTTTATACCTCTTTATGACCACCTTGTGAGAGTGTGAACCTAGCTTGGCACCATTTGAACCTATCCCTTTCTTTGGATAAAACTTGAACAACTTTGACCTCTTTTTCCCATCACATATGACCTTCATGAAGTATTGGTTCATTTGAATAACCAACTTAGGCCAAAAGCCTAAGTTGGGGGTGTGGTGAAAAAGGAGGAAAATCAAGAAGTTTGAGAAATTCTCCCTTGAAGGATAATGTTGAAAAAAAGATGGAACCCCTCCAAGTAAAAAGAGAGAGAAAAGAGAAATGTGAAAGTAGAAAAAGATTGAAAAAGAAAAGAAGTGTTGAAATAAAGCTTGTGAAATGGACAAAAGAAATGGGGTATCCAATGAGTCATGCTTAAATGAACATAGGTTGGATTGTGAAAATCATAAAGTGCAAAAGAGTAGGAGAAAAAGTGAAATACAGGCCATACTTCATGAAGGTAGAAGTCACTAAACCAAATTATCATACATTTACCCTCAGCCCCGTTACAAGCCTTGAAAGACCTTCGTGATCTTGAGTGAGCTGAAAATAATATTGATTGGAAAATAAGGGCAAGCCTATGGGTAGAGTCATGCATGTGTTTATCTTTGGGAGTGTGAGAGTAGTTCTTGATTCCAAAATTCTAGAAATTTGATGAGTTTTGTGTGAGCATGGAATCATTCTCTGTGTGAGGGAATTTGAATGCTTTTGTTGATATTGAACTTGCATTTGAAGCAAGCATTGGTATCTTGAATTCTATTTGATAATGGTTAGTCACAGTTTGAAACTTAGAGTGCACATTTGAGCAATGCATGAGTTATTTGAACCTCTCGTGTGCATTCATGTTGAGTATTGAGTAGCACTGTTTGTAGACATCCTTGTTGAACTGATTGATCTTGTGTTTTGCTTGAGGACAAGCAAAAATTTAAGTTGGGGGTGTTGATGAGTCTGGGATTTCGAATAGATAAGTCTTGTCTAAAAAAATGTGTCCACACTTCCTAAAGTTGGAAATAAATAAAGAGACTTCTCTCATTTTTCAAAAAATGAAAATTTTCTCCTCTACATACATTTCTCACAAACTAGAATGTCGATCGGTTAAGTTTGTGTGTGTGATATCGTTGTTGATTTTTGAGATCATTGAAATTATCAAAGTTTGAGGTACCTGATGAGTCTAGTATTTTGACTCATTTAGGGCTTTATTTTCATAGCTTTATCGTCCTCAATGCCTAATTTATTCTCTAAACTGATATTAAAGTTCTGATTTGCAACAATGAAGGCAAAAGAGCAAGGAGAGGACATTACCGGGCAAAAAAAGAGCGAAAAAAGCTAAAGAAGTTGAAGAAAGGCAATCCTGGTGATCGCCAAGACCACTCGGCGAACCGCCGAGTAGTCCGTCATCTCACAAAATGTTATAGCGTGCCAGCTCTGGAGAAAAGTCAACTTAGTGATGGATATGGACAACCGGCGAGTCGCCGAATGGATCGGCGACAATGATTTTGATCGCCTAAAATCATAAAGTTTGAATGGTGAAGAGGCAGGACAAGAAGACAATAGAGAAGGTCACTTGGTGCATCGGCGAGGCTCGACTAACTTCGCCGGTCGGTCCAAAAGCTGAAAGCTTTGAGGGGTTTAAATGGGAAATTTTAAAAGATTTCAGCTGTTTCGGAATTTTGCTCAACTGTTCTAAGTTTTTGAGAGATTTTACTTTTTGTTTCTGATTCAACTATTCTTAGAGTTTTTAAGTAGATTTTCAAGTTGGGTTTTGATTTAAATCTAATTTGGAACATTGTAAAGACTTGAATTTTGCTACCCAGCTTATAGAGAATATAGTTGGTAATAGTTTCCTACTTTTTATAATGTGTGGCTAAAACCCTCATTCTTGGGGGTGTGATAATGTGATTAACTACTTTAATTAGCTTATCTGTGTTAGTAATTACTGATTTAATTGCTATTTTGAAGTGGGTTCAATTGATAATTGAGTTTTAACTCATGAATTGTAGTTGCAAATGCAGTTCTAGTCTAGTATTCTATGCTTTCTTGAGAAAGAGGGTTTAGAATTAAGGTTATCAATTGATACTTGTAGTGATTGGGTTGTTGTGGATTCAACTCTAGAGAGTGACTCTTAATTCGATCCTTCCTATCTAGCTCGAGAGAGTAGATAAATTGAGGTTTTGGGTTGTCTATAGTATTGTCACGACCTAAGGGTACCCCCTAGACGTAACATGGTGCATTAGACCCCGAAAGGCACCATGTAAGCCACTTAGCATATCATAACATAAGTAAAGAACAATAAAGAATAAAACACATTTAAGTCCAAATATCTTTTATAACGGAAAGCGGAAGTTTAGACTTGTCTCAATTAGCCATCTATTACAATCGAAGTATCAAATAGGGTCATAGCCCTTACAACATAGTTCTCAAATGGAAGTACAAGAAAAGAAATTAGAAACCATCAACAGTCCTCGAATCACGAGGAATCACCAAAATCAAGGAGAATAGTCGATCCAAGCTTTGACCAAGAAGGGAAGTCACCTCAAACACTGGACCCTACACTTATAGAAAATGTAGAAAATATGGGTTAGTACAAAAATGCACAAAGTATGATAGTCATGCATAAAATCCTTGAAATCATGCTAAAAATGGACATTTTAGTTGAATGCATTCAATTTGTAAGTTAAAACCTCATTTAGAAGATAATGGAAGAGCATAAGTCATACGAATTTACATCTTCAAGATCAAAACATAGAATAGCTCCTTAAAAATAATTCAACATAAATGAGAAAACCTTTCCCCAATGTGAATCCATATATGAGAAATATCTTTCACAATCATGATCATAATTGAATGTGAGAAAACCTTTCACAATAACATTGATACTTTTCTTTCAAACCATCCTCAAATTATTTATAATAACTTCATAAAAATATGCATATCTTCATAAATTCATAATTCATAGGTTCATAGTTCATCATGGGTTCATAGTTTAAAATCATGACCTAGGCATGGGTCAAAATAATCTTCAACTATATCATGTATTAACATTGAATCATGCATTGGAAGACTTAATTCACAACAATTGGTCATAATTGAATAGAACCCATAAAGTTGGATTGAAACTCTAACTTAAACAATTGAATTAGAGCTTTAGAAATTGTAAACTTTGGGGAACCCATGGAAGAATGGATTCCACAGGTGAATACACACATACCTTGATGCTAGAAGCCCAAAATGGTGATCGGAGACTTGGATGAACCCTAGCTCTTCTTCTTCTTCCTTAGCCTTGAGAGAATTTGGGGAGTGAATTTAGGGGAATTTAGGACAATGAATTGAAAATGGTAATTTTGGGCTTAAAAGCTTTATATAGAGCTTAGCGTAGAAGGTAAAATGACATAGTTTTGATTTAAAATAATTAGGTAAAAGACTTAAAAGCCCCTTAAAATAAATGTCGATCTCGACCTACAGTTTCAACCTATGGATCATAGGACTTTCTACGGTCCATACTGGTCAACGGTAAACCAAGTACTGGGACCATGAAATCACCTATCTTTTCATGGAAAACTTCTTCGGCTCGTAGGTCTTCCTATGGTCCGTAGACACCAACCGTAGAAACCAACTTTAACCTTCAAAATTTCACCAAGTCTGGGACTCACCTACGAGACCTATCTATGAGTCATACATAGGATGACGTACCGTCCTGATGAACCTGAAAAAGGTACTGGGAATTGATTGTTAGAAAATTATTTTCCCTCTTCCTACGGTTGCCATCTACGGCCCATAGAAGCTTCTACAGTCCGCAGATGGGACCAATAGACGAACCATGCAACCAAAAAAATATATTTTCTTTCTTATCCAAACTTTGAGGTGTTACAATTCTCTCCCTTGTGACATTCATCCTCGAATGGAACTCAAGGAATCATATGGAGGGTAGGGAAGAAGATCTAATAGCCCAACATGAATGCAACTTCATCACAATGCACAATATCAAGGAGGAACATCAACTCCAAGCTCAACCATATTCAAAACATCATTTCATAAGGTATACATGTAAATCATACTCAAATGCACATAATCATGAAGAAATCAATCAAGTTAACTCATTTTCTCAAAAATCAAGTTTTCATGAGCATGCATGCATGAGTAAACATGAGAATGACTAAGACACAAGAAACCAAAAAGGATGAACCATGAAAACCTAAATACCTCTCACTAGAAAAGGATCGGAGGGAAATAGATGGGGATAACGGGACATCATATTGGCCTCGTCCTCCGAAGTAGCACCCTCAACCCTTTGATTCCTCCATAAGACATTTACGAATGTAACTTCCTTATTTCTCAACTTCTTGACTTGTCGGTCTAAATTCTTAACCAGAACCTCTTCATAAAAAAAGTTCTCCTTTATACCAGGACTCTCCAATGGTACGATAGATGTCGAATCAACAACACATTTCTTCAACAAAGAGACATGGAAAATCCAATGAACCGATGATAAGTCATTAGGAAAATCAAGTTCATAAGCAACTTTACCAATACGCCTCAAAAACTGATATGGGCCCACATAACGGGAACTAAGCTTCCCTTTCCTCTCAAATCACATCACACCCTTCATATGTGAGATTTTCAAATAAACTCAATCATCTACATCAAATTCAAGATCTCTCCTTCTAACATCGACATAGGACTTTTGTCTACTTTGAGTCGTTTCCAACCTTGCTCTAATAAGCCGAACTTTCTGCATAATCTCATGTACCAATTCAGAACCTATCAAAGCAATCTTACCAACTTCAAACAAACCTATAGGAAATCTACCCCTCGTACCATTAAGAGACTCAAATGGAGTCATACGATTACTTGAATGATATATACTATTATAAGCAAAATCAATCAAAGGCAAATGCTCGTCCCAATTACCCTTAAAGTCCATCACACAAGCTCTCAACATATCTTCCAAAGTTTGGATAGTACGCTCTGCTTTCCCATCAGTTTGAGGATTAAAGGTCGTACTAAGCTTAACATGAGTACCAAGATCTTTTTGGAAAGACTTCCAAAATTGAGAAGTGAATTGTGATATACCGTGAGTTTACGGTATTTTTAATACATTTCACTTAAGATTTGTGTGTATCTAGGGCCTGTTTGTATTGATTTTATGTGTTTTTATCATGTTTTGCAGGAAAGATGTTTAGGCGTGGAAGTAAAGAGACAGCTGAAAGAAATGCAGAAAAGGGCATCTACGGAGGTGATTTATGGACCGTAGGTCCATTGACACTCCGTAGATGGTGATCATAGATCACAAGGCAAGGCAAGGCATGGAAGGTAAATCAGGGAAATCTGACTAAGTGTGTAACAATGGTGGCCATTGACGGTCCGTAGATTGATCTACGGACCGTACTGTTGATCCGTAGAATGATACTGCGAGGGTTCCAGTACCTGATTTTTGAAAATTCTAAG
>JAJOOR010021251.1:0-31783 GCA_036250505.1 Solanum acaule | reverse complement strand
CAACACCACAACAACACATTAGGTATAGCATCATTACAATCTAAGTAATTCACCTTTCATACTTGAGTTCAAAGAAGAACCAACCTTCATACCTTCTTGCCCTTCATGGGACATTCATACTTCAATTACCAATCAGTTCATAACTAATACATAATACAAGGTAATTTATGAAGTAATACATAATCAACATCAATATAATCAATTGACGTATTCCTTTCATAGCCTTCAAGGCTTCATTCAAAGACCCAACCCTAATTTCATGGGAATTATACATAACCTAGGGTAGAATCATCATACAAACATGAGTTACATAACATCACGTTCAATTCATAGCCTTCAATTAATATCCAACACAAACTAGGGTTAGAATTAGGAAAAGAAGGAGAAACATGGGTCTCATGGGGATTCTTCAAGAAACCATCAATACAACATAAATTCATCTATAATTGTTCATATTATATCATTCAAAGTCAGTTTATAACATCAATTTCACTTTAGAAAGAACCACGTTTTTGGATTGAAACCTAGAAATTGGAGATTTTGAAATTCATCTTGAAGGGGCCTCTTGGGGAAAGGAATCCCAAGAGTGATAAGCAACCATACCTTATTGATGAATTAACCACGAAAATTCGAGTTGAAACCTTGGAGAATTGGTCTTCTTCTTGAAGCTCAAATCTTCTTCAATGGAGTTCTTGAGAAGAGAGAGAGAGTAGAGAGAAGGAGGAACTTTAGGTTTAGATCTTTGGGGCTTTGTGTTTGAGTGATAAAAGTGAGGTAAAGTGACTTAAAAATCATTATATACACGTCCCCTAAAGTACCCTAAATACCCCTCACTTAGTTGGACTCTTTAATGAAGTAAAAACTGGTTTCTAAATTTCTGTATTTTCGTCTCGAAACAAGTCCGCGACGCGGAGCTGTTCCCTGAAGATATTTGCAATTAAATTTCAAGAAAGTAGAGTCCATGACACGACTACATCGCGAACTAACTTTTTTCTCCTTGGGGGAGCAAGTCTGCGACGCGCCCTTGTTCCCTCTAGGTGCAATCTGCAAGCTTCCTTGGCAGCTTGCTTGGCCAAGGTTGGGGTCCTCCTCGGGGCCCCTTAGGGTGGCCCCGGGGCGTCGTATTCGAATGTCTTGACCCTATAAACATATATTTACTTAATTTAAACCTTTTTACAATATTATACCATCATACGACACTCCCAAACCTGCCCAAAACCTAATGACACACTAGGACACATTCTTCTCTAGTTTTCAAACGTCTTGGTCGTTTCTTGACGTTTAGACTTTTACTCTTCCAAACCAATTCAATTGCATTAATTTAGGTTTATAAACACCATTTTAACTATTTTTAAGTCATTATTCATAAGGTGAGGCTCTAACTTAAGTCATAGAATTTTCGGGGTGTTATAAGTATTGGCTGGAAAATCTTGATCATGGCCTTTTTGAAAAGACAAGGGGCCGGTTTGAGTCCAAACAACATAACTTTTCACAGGTGGTGGTCAGATATGCAGAAACCAGTTTTGGACTTATTTTCTGGGTATATACCTAATTGCCAGAAGCATCATTTATGATCAAACTTAGAGAAGTATTTGGCTTTGACTAAATGTGAAAACAGGGTCAACTTATTTGTAATGGGGAATTTGCCATCTAAAAGGAAGTGGTTAAGAGGTTGATAAGTGATGACCAATCAAAGTATACCTCTTGCTTGTTCTGCTTGTTTGTTGACGTAGAAAGCTTCGCTTGACCAATGAGAATAAGAGGGCTCAATTAGTCTGTATTCTAGAAGTTCGTCACATTCCTTCTTCGCAAGTTGTAGATGTTGCGCGTTCATCCCTGAGTGTCTTGCTCTTGTAGGGTTGATATTCTCATTCCTTTTGAATGGGAGTCAGATGAATAATTCTTGATTTAACCATAAAGGCTTATCATGCTTCTTCATGAACTCTCTATGTGAATCAGCACATGATTCTTCCACTACCTGACACTTGATCCCGTTCATCCTTAGTAATTGGATATAGCCTTCTAGCTGTTGTATATGACTTAAACTTGTCCTTGAAGGCTATACCATGTGTCTTTACCCTGAGTCGATCATTGAGCTACTTGTAGATATCAAATCCAATTATGAGATATGTCCGTGGGATAATAGAGCCAAGTAACTTGGTTCTAAATTGTACACCTAGGAAGAATTCTATTGTGATAGGATTCTTTTTTATGACACTAGTAGTGAGGATCCCTTTAGAACCTGTATTGAAATTTTAAAAATGTGGAATCCATTGCTCCTTTGGAAGGACAATAGGGTTGAGCATTGATGCAACTACTCTTTTATCTATGAAAGCTATTACCTTGATAGGTCTATCCCATTTGGTTGGATATACTGCAAGTTGGACATGAGGAGTCTCAATGCCTTAAATGACATTGACTTTCTTTTCCTTCAAATTAGACGTCTATAATACAACATCCTTTAGATGAGATTCAGGACTAAAGGAAATAGAAATCACTTCTGGTGGCTTTACGGTAGCCACTATATAATCTTTATCTTCCTTAATGGTGCAGATGGTAGTATGTTCTTCTACATCAGCCAAGAGTTGGGCGGCTCTCTTTGCTTTCCTAGAGTATGGACAATCTTTTGTAAGGTGAGAGTTCCTCCAGCAAATGAAGCATATCCTTTCTTTTTTTCTTTTTGGATCGCCTATTTGAGGGGGATTCATCCTCTAGCGAATTGGGTTGTTCGGTTGAGGTAGATTCTTTCTCTCTCATATTAATCATTCTTTCCTTTCGGGCTTTCCTATGGAATTTATTACTTTTTCTATTCCTTTGCTGGCGTTTGATGAGCTGAGGTGGTTCATCAAAATCTAAGATTATGCAACATTCATTAGAGAGGTCAATATGCGCGATACTGGATTCACAATATCTATCTAGAGATGAATTACCTTGTTGTTCAACAAGATCAAAAGTACTTTGTTGTTCACAACATCATAGATCTCTTCATTTCCTAAAAAACTTTCCTCTATAAAGAGATTATAATCTAGATGATTATCCTTGTCTAGGCTATAGAGTTGTGAAACTTCTTGATCAAAGTTGATCATGTCGTTATCTAGGATGCTCTTTTTTGGCAGGCCCCACTATCATTAGGAAGACCATGTTTCATTGTGTTGTAGTCTCCAAGTGGCATATCATACCTGGATACCTCCAAGTCAATACGTTGAATGGATGGACCTAGGTCTAAGAAGACAAGGTCCCCAGATGGGACTATGCGACTTGATATCAAGACAACCTCGTTGTATGTCCTAGAATGAAGATCCATTTCATTTTTTGATTGTCGTAGTGCTTTTTTTTTGCCTTCTTCTGGGCAGCAACTGCGTCCTTTCGATCCCAAACAAATTTGGTAATGTCAAACTTGTTCTCATCATTTGATACAGGGGTGAATGACAAAGGCATATGTGAATGATCATTAAAAATAAAGAAAGGGTTATCTTGTTTTAGTATGGAGCATGTCTGTGGAGACAAAGGAAATGAGGTAGGGAGAGGGATAAGGTTCTCTGATGATTCAATCTTACCATATTTTGGTTCCAAATTTTGATAACTTATAAAGTCCATCTCTTTACGTTGATGATCGAAGAATTGGAAGAGTGATGTCCCTTGTGGGCACTTATCAAGCCGAATGAGTTGCAGTCTTTGATCTAGTGCTTTGGCTTTCCCAACAATTTGGACAGATGTATCTATCAAATTATTCTCCTTCGTATCTACCTTGCCTTGAGTAGGAGTAATACTCTTGATAAAATGACTCTTAGTGGATAATAATCTGTTTTGGCCCATGATATCTTTCGATTGCCAATTAGATGTTGCCTTTATGCTGCCTGTAGGCATAGTTTCTCGCGATTGTAGGATAACCATTTTTTGAGGTATTTTTGGAGCATGTCATAGATTATCCTTTTCAAAATTAAAATATGGGGGGAGGTTCTACATTTGACTTGAGTTCATTGGGGATATCATGAATAGTGAATGAGCATGTTCATCTATCAGAGTACCATTTTCAGTAGGTAGAGCTGACTCATTTTGGATCTTGAATGAAACAAGGAATTCATATCTTCCAGGACTGCTTAGAGAACCAATAGTTGGGTCTCCATAATTATATCTTGTTTTGAATTCTTTTTTCATACTTTCCGCACTTTTTCCCCTTTTGATTGTATCAACATTATCCAAGTCATCTTCTTGGCATCCTTTGCAGTCATAGTCTATGTTCCATGGAGTATGCCGTTTGAAGGGGCAAGTGAACCATTGTATACCACGTCCATCATGATCGAATTGTATAATCCAATGATGTTCAAACTTAAAGCCACTTAGAAACAAAGATATAGTATGTGGGTCCTAATCCTCAGGAATATTAATATGAGATTGGTGTTGTAACACCCTGGAAACTAGTAGGCTAAAAACTAGAGCTAAACGTGTAAGTTAACGTCAAGAAAAGAGGGCAAGAGCCAAGGAAGATGGGCAAGGCTTAACCAAAATTGGCCAAGCCACTGTCCACCATGACCACGACGGTCTTCATGACTAGTGGTGGTCACCACGAACCGTAATACCACCCGTGATGGTGAGGCAGTGAGCCCACAAAACTGCCCCAAGAAAGGCTACCCTTCACGAGCCACTTCACTGCCCGTGGTGAAGACCACGACCGTGGGAAGGCTCACATGGGGTTGCCTTCACCTTGTGGGGTCTTGCATCAAGTAGCATAGCTACAGGTCAAGGGACCACGGGAACCTTCATGCGCCGTGGTTCCCTTGACGGGTCGTGAGCTTGGTCATGAGGCCTGGGGACCCCACTTTAAAGTGAGGGTTATTATAGATAATTCCTTTTTAAGTTAGTATTAAGTGAGATCATTTTTCATAGTTTTAATACACCTATATAAGCCTTTAAAAGTCATTAACCAACCTATTCACTTCATTATTTCCCAATACCCAAGTCAAAACCCAAAAGAGTTCATATTCTCCAAAATTTCTCTCTCTGAACTTCAAGGAAGAAGAAGAAGAAAGTTGGAGCTAGGGTTCAAGAATGTAGATTTTCTTCTCAAATTCATCGAAATTCTTTACTAAGGTATAGTAGCTCTTCATCAATGGCTAGAATTCATCCATGTAGCCTCTTCAAAACCTCCAATTTCAAAGCTAGAAATCCCAAAAGTTAGGGTTTGACAACAATATCATGGGTTCCTCTCAAAAACGTTTCTAATGATTGATTTATGATATATTACGTATTAATTGATGAATTCTTATGGTTTTTATGTTGAATTCCCCCAAGAACCCATGAAACCCCCATATTACTCAATTATGATCTTGTGATGTGGGTTTGTTGATTATAGAAAAATGTTATGAGATTATGCTTGTAGTAATTGAGCTAATTTAATCATGTTATTATCCATGTCTAATGTAGTAATTTTAGATGTGTTGATTGAATGTGATCTATGGTCCTTGAAGGAAAATTATGATGTTATGCATGATAATGAGATTTATGTATATGTCTTAAAAATACTTTGAGAGTGAAGTGTCTGTGATGATGAATGAAAGGCTATTCTCATGAACACATAATTCATATGATGTGATAGGTTTTCTCATATAATGATGATTCTAAGGTTGAAAGGTTGTTCTCACCTAAATGAATCTAATGTTAAATGTAGACATGGACGGTGAAAGGTTATTCTCACGCATGATCTAATGGGCTATCCTAATGAAAGAAGTTATGACCTAATAAGTACTCTGTGGGATTAATGCCTAGCACCGAGTGGATTTGATATGAGATGGAAGCCTTCACGTTAGTTGAGGCCGGGTTTCTAGGAGCAATCTCTTGAGATGGTTGCCCTGACGAGATTTGAGCCGGAGTATCTAGTAACAATCTCTGTATCCCATAAACTATGTGCCCCGTAGGATATTAGACTAATGGATTTACCTTAGCTAAAGTTACCTATCCTGCATTAGGCAAGTATACCCAACTCTTAACTCTTTTTGGTGTGGGAGACACCAAATTCCATGTTAAGCTCACTTGGTCTATGTCAGTTTAGGCTTATTCCCACTATGATTGAATTATGAACTATGGTTACCAAGACACTATACTTAGCATGGGTAGGATTATGGGATCTTATTCATGCATTGTACAAGTATACTTTGAGGGTAGTTATGGTACGTTCCTTCTATGTTATGATGATTTATGAAATGAACATGCTTATGACTATGTTGTTAAATATGTGGATATGAGAACTACTTGTAATGGTGAATGTTAACTTGGATTGTTGTTATAAGTTCCTCTCCTTGATATGATTGACTAAAGGTGCATGTTCCCTTGTCAATGAGAAATAAGATAAGAATGAGATCAAAAGATGGTAAACATGATTGAGGACCTAAATTGACTTGCATAGCATGGGTGGGATTATGGGATCTTATCTATGCATGTCACAAGCTTGCCTTGAAGTGGCTCATGAAGTGTTTCTTTTATGTTATGTTAAGATGACTTATGTATGGGTTATGTCTATGATTATGTTGTTATCTCATATGCTTATAGTCTATGTCTTCTTAGGACGTCTCTTATGATTCTGACATATGTTTTTCAAATATCTTCAAAATGATGATTTAATTTAGCAAAGTGCATGCATTCAACTAAAATGTCCCTTTTAGCATGTTTTCAAGGTTTTCTGCATGGCTATCATACTTCGTGCAATTTTTATGCTAACCCATTTTTTCCCTACATTTTCCCATGTGTATGGTCTGGTTCTTAAGGTGGTCATCATTTGGTTCAAGCTTGGATTCAACTATTCTCCTAGTATGTGGCGAGTCCTCATGATTCAAGGATGGATGAGTCATTTGTAGTTCCCTTTTTGCATTTCATATTCGGACAATGTTGTAAGGGCTATGTCCCTAATTGATTCAAGTATTCTACTAGATGGCTATAATAAGACAAGTCTAGACTTCCGCTTGCTTTTATAAAAGACTTTGATTGTATGGATAAAGTCTTAAAATTTCTACATCATTTCTATTTACTTTATGTTATGATATTCTAAGTGTCTTGTATTAGGCCCTTTTGGGGTCTAGTACACCATGTTAAATCTAGGGTGTACCCCTGGGTCATGAGAAACTTGGTAATCAGAGCATAAGGTTTAGATTGATTCTAGGAAGATGTCTCTTAAGCCATGTCTAGTAGAGTCTTGTTCATAGTGTGAAGCACGCCACATTTATGAGTGAGAGGCTACAAGATGATTAGGAAACTACACTTCTTTCTTTACTCTTAAGCCATGCGATAGAGTTTAACTCTATAAGGTCTTTCTTCTAATCCTTATCCAGTGGTCTATAGGACACTACTCAAGGAGCATTCACCGATGGATTTGAAGGAGAGAATGTTGATCAAGGAGCTCCTCCTCAAGGTCCAGTTGATCAAGTGACTAATGAGAAAATTAGGTTTGGTTTTCAATTGTTGGCCCAAGTCAGGATAGAAACCCCGGAATTTTATGGGTCAAACATGGAGAAAGATCCTCAAGAGCTTATAGATGAGGTCTCTAAGGTGTTGGACTTTGTGGGAATGACTCCGGTAGAGAAGGCGGAATTGGCCACTTCCCAATTGAAATATGTTGCTCAAATGTTGTTTAGTCAATGGAAAGAAGCAAGGCCAGTAGAAGCGGTCCCCATGGAATGGGAAAGGTTTAAGAATGGGTTTCTTGATAGGTTTTGTCCTTTAGAGATGAGAGAGGCTAAGATACTTGAATTTATTCACATTCGGCAACATGGGATGACTGTTGAGGAGTATGCTTGGATGTTTAATTGGTTATCCAGATATGTTCCATTTATAGTGGACGACACTAGGTCGAGAATGGAAAAGTTTGTGTCGGGTATGTCCGACTTGATAGCAAAAGAATGTCGTATGGCTATGCTTGAGAATGATATGAATATTGATTGTCTTCTGATTCATGCTCAAGGGATTGAAAAAGAGAAACTTGAAGAGAAATCTAGAGAAACAAGAGGTATAGGCTTGATGATAATTCCCCTCAAGAAAGGTTTGATGGGCATGGTTTCCCTAAGTTCTATCAAAGGTTTTGCAGGCAATGTTCTTCTTAGGATTCCCCAAGGGTTAACAAAGAAAGGGTGTGTAACCCTAAGTTTCATGAAGGGAGTGATAGGTCTCTATGGTCGGATTGTGCTAGGTCTGGAAGAAGCTATAAGGGTAAGTGCCAAGCGGGTTCCAAGGTTTGTTATGGTTGTAGTCGAAGTGGTCACAAAATAAGGAATTTCCCAGTGCTTATTTCTAGAGTTAGATGGGCAAGAAAGCTCCTCCAAGTGGTTCGGGTACTAGTGCTCCAAAGCAAGGTAGATTCTATACTCCTTAGGCTAGAGGTGGTATTTTCCTAATATGGCTACCGATGTGTTGATATATTTCCATATAGATGTAAATGTTTTATTAGGTCCTAATGCTACTTGTTAGGCTTTGATGTTATACTTGGTAGGGTTGGGGTGTATTGTGTTAGACCTCTATTGATTTTAGAACACGGTGTGCTTATTATGAGTTTTTCTGTTATGTCGGTTGGGATTGCTTGGAAGATGTGGTATTTGAGGAATTAGTAGGGGTTTCCTCCCAAGAGGGAGACGGTGTGCTTTGATAGCAAGGTTGTGGAGTGTCCCGGTATCCTCGTCTCTTTTCTTCTACTCCTACTCTAGATTGAGACAAACAGTTCCTCTTAGCTAGTATTATTTTTTTGAGTCATGAGTGTTTTATGTGTTTCCATGATTTATGTTATGCATGTTCGTGATGAAAATTATGTTTAGTAAAAAAAAAGTGTTTTTATAATCGATTTCCTCATATTGTTGTGCTCTGAATATGAGTTGCCGATTTGACTTCATGAGATGAATTGATGAACATGCTTTAGTATGCTTTTGAAAGTAATTGCATATTGGGTACATGATATTGTGTTGAGCATGCTTTTAGTTGGATAAGGTAGTTCCTCCTATGAATATGTGAAATGTTGAGTTTCATGCATATTGGGTTGTTAGATGTAGTTCCTTCTTCCTTGTATTGCATTGAGTATGTTGAGATGGAATTGATGTGTCCTCCTTTGAATTGTGCATTATTTTGATGTTGCATGCATGATGGGCAACTAGTCTTGACTCTTTAATTTCGTAAGGTGTCTAGATCGTCATTCGATAATGAAAGTTCCCAAGGGAGAGAATAATGTAACACCATGGAAACTAGTAGGCTAAAAACTATAGTTAAACGTGTAGGTCAATGTCAAGGAAAAAGGGAAAGAGCCAAGGAAGATGGGCAAGGCTTGCACAAAACTCGCCAAGCCACTTCCCACCATGACCACGAGGGTCTTCACGACCCATGGTGGCCACCACGACTCGAGCCGCCACCCGTGGTGGTGAGGCAATGAGCCCACAAAACTACCCCAAGGAAGGCTCCCCTTCACCAGCCACTTCACGGCCCGTGGGGAAGACCACGGCCCATAGGAAGGCTCTTGGGGTTGCCTTAACCTTGTAGGGGATTGTGTCAAGTAGCATAGCTACTGGTCAAGGGACCACGGGCACCTTCACGGGCCATGTTTCCCTTGACGGTTCATGAGGCATGGGCACCCCAATTTGAAGTGGGGGTTATTTTAGGTAATTCATTTTTAAGTTAGTATTAAGTGAGGTCATTTTGTATAGTTTTAATACACCTATATATGCCTTTTAAAGTCATTAACCAACCCATTCACTTCATTATTTTCCAAAACCCAAGTCAAAACCCAAAAGAGTTCATCTTATCCAAAATTTCTCTCTCTAGAACTTCGATGAAGAAGAAGAAGGAAGTTAGAGCTAGGGTTCAAGAAGCTAGGTTTTCTTCTAAAATTAGTGGTAATTCTTCACTAAGGAATGGTAGCTCTTCATCCATGGATATAATTCATCCATAAAGCCCCTTCAAAACCACCAATTTCAAAGCTAGAAATCCCAAAAGTTAGGGTTTCACTTCAATCTCATGGGATCCTTTCAAAAACATTTCTAATGATTGATTTATGATATTATGTATTAATTGATGAATTGTTATGATTTTTATGTTGAATTCCCCCGAGAACCCATGAAACCCCAATATTACTCAATTATGATCTTGTGATGAGGGTTTGTTGATTATAGAAGAATGTTATGAGATTTTTCTTTTAGTAATTTAGCTAATTCAATCATGTTAGTATACGTGTCTAATGTAGTAATTGTAGATGTGTTGATTGAATATGATCGATGGTCCTTGAAGATAAAATAATGATGTTATCCATGATTATGAGATTTATGTGTACACTTAAGAACACTTTGAGAGTGAAGTGTCCATGATTATGATGATGTTGTTGTGATGATTGAAAGGCTATTCTCATGAACACATAATGAACATGATGTGAAAGGTTTTCTCACACAATGATGATTCTATGGTTGAAAGGTTATTCTCACCTAAATGAATCTAATGTTAAATATAGACATGGACGGTGAAAGGTTATTCTCACGCATGATCTAATGGGCTGTCCTAATGAAAGAAGTTCTGACTTAATAAGTACTCCGTGGGATTAATGCCTAGCACCGAGCGCTTATTGATATGAGATGGAAGCCCTCATGTGAGTTGAGGTCGAGTTTCTAGGAGCAATCTCTTGAGATGGATGCCCTCACAAGAGTTGAGCCCGGGTATCTAGTAACAATCTCCTGATCGCATAAACTGCGTGCCCCGTATGATATTTGGCTAATGGATTTACCTAAGCTAAAGTTACCAGTCCTATCTTAGGCAAGTAGACCAACTCTTTTCAGTGTGGGAGACACCGGATTCAATGTTAAGCTCCCATGGTCTATGTCGGTTAAGTATTATTCCCACTATGATTGAATTATGAATATGGTTACTCAAGAAGCTATACTTAGCATGGGTGGGAGTGTGGGATCTTATTTATGCATTGCACAAGTATGCTTTGAGGGTAGTTATGGTATGTTCCTTTTATGTTATGATTATTTATGAAATGAATATACTTATGACTATGTTGGTAAGTATGTGGATATGAGAACTACTTGTAATGATGAATGTTATCTTTGATTGTTTCTATAAGTTGCTTTCCTTGATATGATTGACTGAAGGAGCATGTTCCCTTGTCTATGAGAAATAAGCTAAGAATGAGATCAAAAGATGGTAAACATGAATGAGGACCTAAAGTGACTTGCTTAGCATGGCTGGGATTATAGGATTTTATCTATGCATGAAACAAGCTTGCCTTGAGGTGGCTCATGAAGTGTGTATCTTATGTTATGTTAAGATGACTTATGTATGGGTTATGTCTATGATTATGTTGTTATCTATTATGCTTATAGTCTATGTATTTTTATTATGTCTCTTATGCTTATGACTTGTGCTTTTCACCTATCTTCAAAATACCATGATTTAGCCCTCATGGTCTATGTCGGTTAATGATTATTCCCATCATGTGAGATGTGCATTATGGTTACTTGATAGGTCCTACAAAGTGTGGGTAGTAGTATGAGATGCTATCTATACATTGCACGAGTAGGCTTTGAAGGGGCTATAGTGAGTTCTCTAAGTCTTAATGACTAAATGTATGAAAGTCCTCTAAATGCATGAATGTGTCCTAAATGAACCTAATGAAGAATGTTGGCTTAAATGCTTAAATGTAAAGACGCATGCTATGCTTGGATTGTATTATGAGTTACTTTCTTGTCATGACTTATCATAAATGAATGTGCCTTGTCTATGGTGACTTCAAAGGAGTACTTAGTGTGAGTAGCAGTATGGGATGCTACTTGCACATTGCACAAGTATGACTTAGAGTTATCTTAGATGTTGGTTTTAATGTGATGATGTGATTCATGTAGTGTCTTTGTCTCTTAAATGCTTTATTGTGTAAAGGTGGAAAGGATGAATGGCAAGTTCACTTTTGGTGACCTTAAGGTGGTGCCTTAGTGTGGGTGGTGGTATGGGACACTATACATACATTGCACAAGGTATAGCTTGAGGGTTACTTGAGGTGGAGGCTCAAGGTGAAGGTAAAGGTGTATATGTGAATTATGTTCTAATGTGAAAATGTGACTTGTATGTTGGCTGTGAATTATATTATGCCTCTTTTATAAATGTTCATGAAGTTTTACTAAATGCCATAAAAGCATGACTTTCAAACAAAAAGTCCCCTTTTAAGCATGTTTTTGCATGGTCATCATACTTAGTACATCTAATGTGCTAACCCCATTCTTCTCCCTTTTTACTAAAGTGTAGGGTTTGGAGATATTGGTGTTCTATGCTTGAAGGATAGGTTTCTAAGGTGCTTGAAGATGAAGACTTGGTGAGTCCTTATATTTTCGAGGACAATACCCACTTTGTTCATTTTGTGTCTTTTAGTTATGTTAAAGGTTTTGTATGGGCTAAGCCCTAATGTTGTAATCAAAGTATTAGATGGTTTGAGACATAGTGTACAATGTCTAGAAAGTCTTTCGCTTGCTTTTTAATGAAAATGTCTTCGATCGTAAAAGAAAGTTTTTAATTCTTCTCTATTTTCCTATGTTCTTATTTTCAAGAATGCTATGAGGCTCATATTAGACCCCTTCGGGGTCGAGTACGCCGTGTTGCATTCGGGGTGTACCCTCGAGTCGTGACGGTATCTCTCCACGGGGTGCTCCAATTTTGTTTGTTAGAAAGAAGGATGGTTCTCTTCGTATGTGTATTGATTATCGATAGTTGAACAAGGTGACCATTAAGAATAAGTATCATCTTCCAAGGATAGATGATTTATATGACCAACTTCAAGGAGCAAGTTATTTCTCTAAGATTGATCTTCGATCAGGTTATCACCAATTGAGGGTGAAAGATGATAACATTCCGAAGACGACTTTTTGAGCTCGATATGGTCATTATGAGTTTTTGGTAATGTCGTTTGGATTGACTAATGCTTCGGTGGCGTTTATGGATTTGATGAATAGAGTGTTTAGACAATACCTTTACATGTTTGTGATCATGTTCATCAATGATATTTTGATTTACTTGAGGAGTGAGAATGAGAATATTGATCATTTGAGGATCGTGTTGCAAATTCTTAAGGACCAACAACTCTTTGCAAAGTTTAGAAAATGTGAATGAACATAGACTTTATTGTTGGATTGCCTCGCACCCGGCGACAACATGATTCAAATTGGGTGATAGTAGGTCGAATGAAGAAATTGGCTCATTTCCTTCCCGTCAAGGTTTTCTATTTGGTGGAGGACTATGCCAAGATGTACTTGAGAGAAATGGTATAGTTGCATGGAGTGTCGTTGTCCATTATTTTCGATCGTGGTACCCAATTCACTTCTCAGTTTTGGAACTCATTCCAAAAGGGTATTGGTACTCGTGTTAAGCTTAGCACGGCCTTTCATCCCCAAATTGATGGGAAAGAGGAGCGTACTATCCAAACTTTGGAAGATATGTTAAGGGCTTGTGTGATTGATTTTAAGGGTAATTGGGATGACCATTTGTATATGTTATAGTTTGCTTATAACAACATTTATCACTCGAGTATTGATATGACTCTATTTGAGGCCTTATATGGTAGGAGGTATTGATCTCATATAGGCTGGTTTGAGGTGGGTGAAGTTTCCCTAATAGGTCCCGAATTGGTACAAGAGGCCATAGAGAAAGTTTGGCTTATAAGGGAAAAGTTGAAAACTGCTCAAAGTCGGCAAAAGTCCTATGCTGATGTGAGAAGAAGGGATATAGAATTTGATGTGAACGATTGGGTTAACTTGAAAATCTCACCCATGAAGGGTGTAATTAGGTTTGTTAAGAAGGGGAAGCTTAGTCCCCTATATGTAGGGCCATATCATGTTTTGAGGCGTGTTGGTAAGGTTGCTTATGAGTTGGACTTGCCGAATGAGTTGGCGTTAGTGCATCCTATTTTACATGTCTCTATGCTTCAGAAATGTGTTGGAGATCCTATATCCATAGTTCCCTTAGAAGGGTTGGGAGTTGATGAGAGTCTTTATTATGAGGAAGTTTTGTTGAGAAATAAAGAAATAGTTTCCGTGAAAGTGTTGTGGAGGAATCAGCTAGTTGAGGGTGCTACTTCAGAGGCCGAGGCAGATATGATGTCCCGGTATCCTCATCTCTTTCCTTCTACTCCTATTCTAGCTTGAGGTAATGAGTTCCTATTGGTTTGTCCTTTGTTTTGGAGTCATGTGTTTTTATGTGTTTCCATGATTTCCTTATGTGATGCATGTTCATGAAAACTTGTGTTTTGAAAGAAAATGAATTTACATGGTTGATTTTCCTCATGTTGTTTTCCATTGAGTATGTGTTGCCCATATACTTCATGAGATGAATGGATGAACGTTCTTTAGCTATGCTTTTTTAGAACAAATTGTGTATGAGCTCCATGATGTTGTGTTGAGAATGCTTTTAGATTGGACAAGGTAGTTCCTTCTTGAACATGAGTAATTTTTAAAATTCATGCATATTGGGTTGCTAGATGTAGTTCCTACTTCCTTATAATGCATTGAGTATGTTTGTCTTGGAGTTGATGTTTCATCCTTGTATATGTGCATTACATGCATGATGGGCTGTTAGAGTTAGTTTCACCCCTTTTATAATGTTTTGAGAATGTCCTAGCTTGGAGTCGATAGTTCCTCATTGGTTGTATGCATTGCATTATAGGTTGGGTTGTCAGTTCCTCTCCTACTCTTTTAGAACTAGTTTAAGTCTCATTCGAAGACAAATGGTCCCAAGGGGGAGATATTGTAACACCTCGAAGATATTGTAACACCTCGAATCCGAAAAAGGGAAATGAAACAATTTTTTGGAAGTTGTTGGTGCCAGCCACGGAGGCCAATCATTGCCCGTGGGTAGAACCACGAACCGTAGTGTGGTCCATGGATTGGCCACCCTTCTAACTTTTTTGAGGCTCGGGACCACGGCCAAACCTACGGACCGTAGGTCAAACCATGATTTGTGGTCGGGGTCTGTGGTTCACTGGCTCAAAAACTTGTTTCTGATGACCAACGCGGTCCACTAGGACGGACTGTAGGTCAGACCACTGTCCGTCGACTAGAGTCTGTTGGTGGTCAGCTGGCAGTTAAGTTCAGGGGTAATTGGGTCTTTTCCTAATTAATTAGTTCCTATACTACATCATCTTACCCTTCACTAAGACCCTATATAAGTATTTTCAACCCCCAAATAAACCCATTCACTTCATTATTCCAAATTCACAAAAGAAGATCAATTCTCCTCTCCAAAATATTTCTCTCTCTAGAAACTTGAAGAAGAAGAAGATTCAACCTAGGGTTTTAAGTCAACGTCTCAATTCCTCCATTGAAGTTAAGCATTGAGCTTTGAGGTATGATAGTTTTCATCCATGGATTCCTTCCATCCATGGAGTTCCCAAACTCCTCTATTTCAAAACATATAATTTCCCAATTGAGTTGAGGTTTTCTTCAAGTATTTTGGGTCCTTCTCATTGTTGATTTTAATGATTGAATTATGATCTCTTATGCATGAATTGATGAAGTATAATGATTTTATGATGATTTCCCCCACGGACCCATGTAATCCCCATGTTTTCAAGTTATGAATCATATGATATGGGATTTTTAGTATAAAGCAAGAGCTTTATGAAATTAAGCATATATTGCAAGGTTTACATGTATTTATGATGAAATATATGTCTAACCCATGTTTTCTAAGTGTTGATGATTTAAAGTGGGTTTTGAACCTCAAGAGGTAAATTATGGACTTATGCATTTTCTTATGAAATCTATGCAAATATTTAAGGGTGTTTTGAGAGTTAAGTACCAAAGATGATGTTGTGTTGTGAAAGGATATTCTCATAAACACATATTAGCATGATATCAGTTAACGGTTTTCTCACAATAAAATGATTATTGGGTTGAGGAATTATACAATGAAAAAGTTCAATAAATGGGAAACCAAATGCTGGGATTCTCACCTAAATTACTAAAAGACTACGTGGGAACCTAGGTTGGAACACAGGGCGAGATAGTGGTTGGAAAGATTGGCGATGTAAAAATTTGAGATATAGGGAGGTGGATAAAGATAGATATGTTCCTCTCCATGATTGTCAACAACAAAAGGACATAGCTGGGGTAGAAGGAAACCAAACTAAGGAAATTCTCAAGGATCTTCAACAAGGTTGAAGGGTCTGACAAAGTGTTAAAGGAATTGAAAAATGACTTCTCTACTTTATCTCAAACAATGATCTTTCATTATGTGTCAATCAAGCATCTAGAGACCCAAATATGCCAGATCTCCACTAATCTCAATCCGAGGGAAAATGGAACGTTTCCTAGTGACATCGTCTTAGATCCCAAAAATGAATTTCGATGAAATAAGAACTACGTTGTGCCACATTGTTAAACAAGGCACTTTTTGAGAAGAAACCCAAGTCTTCACTTTTATTTTATTGCTTTCTATAATGTGTGTTGTGACTGCAGGTTAAAAAGAAGTCAAACTATTGCGAGGGGAACATTAGGCGATGCGGAAACCATAATGGCGGTCCAGAGAAGGCATTGTGTGAAGTCATTCTTTTCTGCCTTTTGAGGTGTAAAATGTAGAAAAGTTTACTATCTTGTTCAGTGATCTAAGATCCAAAAGGTAAACCATTGAAGTACACTATGTGGACTCGATCGTCTTTACCAAATCAGCCTTGAGGCTTGGTTTTTGTTCAGGCCTTTTCAGTGGGCTTCACCACTAGGTGGTGATCCGCCGAATACAGTAAGCGACATTAATTGTGACACCTAATATGGAATAAAAAGGCCAAGTGTCTTTTCAAATTCAAAAAGAAAACCCTTTGCCATCTCTGAGACCATTTCTTTCCATTCACTTGAAATATCATATATGACTGTATGAATACCCTTTTGTGTGATTCTTGAGTGTGTGGAGTTCAATATCTTGCTAAATCAGTCGACCCAAACACTAAACTCCCGTGTTTGGATCTTTTTACTTCTTTTTGAAGTTAGTTTTCGACTTCATTTCATATTTTGATCTTAAAATTGTGTTTTTTGTATGGGATTAAGTCATGTGATGCATGTTGTTAGTTGATATCAATGGGTAGCGCTATAGTGATCGTATTGAGTTGCGCCCATGAATTGATTGCCTATGTTTGTGCCTAGAAATTGCTAAGTTTGATTATGTTGGTTTAATGTTGAAATTGAATCCTTGTATATAGTGGGTCTTGGTTGAATTTGATGTGGATGAAATCTGAGTAGCCTAGTGTTGACTTGATTTCATGATTTTGTCTAATGATAGATAGAGTGACGACTTTCTTAAGGCAAAATCATCAAATTTGAGCAATACTTTATGATATTTGGGGGAAGTCTGAGTACCCATGGGTAGATTATAAAGTTGATGGGAAACTAAATCTTATGGTGTATGTTGGTTTGATATGTGAAATTAGGCACTAGCTGAACACCACATATTTGGTGGGGTTGTCTTGGCTCGCCAAGGCGATTAGGCGAATCATCGAGTAAGCCCAAGCTCACCTTCTTGAGTGAATATAGGACCTTGGAGATTGTTCCATTCAGCGAACTTGTCTTAGTTCACCAGACCTACTCGACGTATTGCCAAGTGGGAGTGGACATCATCCTTGATGCATGTTTCTTTTCATTTTGCACTGTCAGTTTTGGTGAACTTGTCTTAGCCCACGAAAACCAACTCAGCGAATTGCTGAGTTGGAGTTGACTCCGCTCACTATTCCTAACGTTTTTGATTTTTTATGTTGGCTGATTTGGCGAGCTCACCCATCCTGTTAGGCAGGAACGTCTTCTAATTAGGCGAGCCTCAGGACTATTTTTGAACTGTTCTTCCAATTGAGTTTGATTTCAACTAACCTTCTCTGCTTCTATATTTGAATGTTTGTGCTTTGCAGATTATGGCTAAAATAAAAGGTAAATAGGTAGTCTCTTCAGATACAGAGTCAGACATGGACTCCTTTCCTCATCCCCGTCCTTTGAAAAGGCATAAGGGTATCACTACTAACAAGCCATCTGACACTCCTCGCCGACCACAACCAACCACTCCACAAGCCTCTACACATGGAAATGTGCAACCTAAAAAGGGGGTTGCAAAAAATGATGGGCATCCGGTCAAAACTGGTGCCACCTTCATCGACTCAAAAAATCAATATCAAAAGTTCTCTCAGTTATCACTCCAAGAAGCCTCAATAGGCTCAAGGCAGTTGGAGAGCTCATCATCTTAAAGGAGAGACGACTCTCCACATATGGTGTGTTGAGAGACTATCTAACGATTTGGGATACGATTTAATTCCATAAGTTTGAAAGTTTCACAAGACCTTAAAACCCATATGTTCCATCATAGGTCAGAGAGTTTTATATGTCCTATGCTTAGGCCTTGCCAAAGAAAATGAAGGGTACCATTTGGAAGCCTTTGGAGGAAGTTGAAGTGAGGGGCAAGATAGTACAATACCACGCGGGTGCGATAAACACAACACATGGCACCCCCTCAAATTAGGCTGACATATTCTAGATTTGGATGCACCATGATCTAGACACTCTGAAAGGGATGTTAGCATCATTGATATCTAACATTTCTCCACCTTGGATGGATGATGGTGCAAAATTTAGAAGAGGGATTTGAATATAGGCACCCGGTATTGGTTCAGGTTTATAAGTATCAACATAATGCCTTACCAAAATGAGTATATGCTCTAGCATCCTAAGACAGTGCTAGTGAGAACCATCATCGACAGATAGTAGATAAATGTTGGGGCCATTATTGTTGAGGAGATGTTACTAAGGGCCAAACAGGAGCAGACCTCACTATCTTTCCCAGTCTTGATCACATGACTGTGTGAAGAGGCTGGAGTACCCTTTTAATGGAAAACTAATATACAAATAACCCCGGCTTCCTCCAACGACATCCAGAGGATTAAGGGTGATTATCTACTGGATGATGCATCTTAGAAGAAGCCACAATCACCAAACACCAGGCCAGTTGTTGATCTGGCTACCATGGCTATTGAGGCCACCACACCGTCTCTTTCTGTGGAGTAGTCAAGCATAACTGAGTCTCTTTCTATGCCTTCCACTTATGCTACTACTAATGTTGTTGCACCTGCCTCTGTTTCTATTTCTTATTCTCCCTTGACCCGAGCTATGATCTACCAAATGGGAAGTCTTACTTGGTTTATGGATGTTATGGTTGTGGGGGTTGAGAAGGATAGGCCCTCGATGTTTGATTAAGCGACTGAGAGAGATATGGATCTTTTGAGAGATAGGGTGACCCGATGTGAGGGATTGATTGAGTCACACAGGGTGAGGTTGGATAACCTCACTACTCGATTAGAGGCCCGAGAGAGAGCCGAGTGTAATTCAGGTGTACTTGACACCATACGAGGTGAGCTTGATACTATGCATGAAGATGTAGACTAGCTGAGGTCTACATATATCTCTATGCTATCGGGTGAGGTTTCCCCTACTAATGCACGTCCCTCTATGCCAGTGATTATGCCTAGCAATGAGCGATCTCAGAGTGTTCAACCGAGTGGGGTAGCTAAGAGAGTTTATTTTTTGCAAAGTATGTTGATGATGATAAGAGGGTCGATGATTATTTGGCCGAGGATACTGACGAGGATGAGATGAGGTGAAAGGAGGATGAGTAGAGGATTACATTAATGCTCACGGAGTTGCAGGACATTGAGGAGGTGATAGTCTAGGCTACGTTGGAGAGATCTCTTTAGGAGACCTCCGCAGTTGGTACCAGTGGAGTCTCTTCTGACTCCACCATTAGTGATATACTGGGAATTGATACCCTCGTTGATGCTACATTGCTGCCTCCTGTGATATTATAGCTTGCATTGATTCCACTCCTCCGAAAACTCTCGATGAGAGCACTCCACAGGCATATCCAGTAAATGAGACAATTTTACTCTTTCTCCCGTACTCTTTAAATTTGCATTGAGGACACTACATTTTACTTTTTGGTTGGGTGGGGACATTTGTACCAATATTTCCCTTTGTTTTGTATTTTGTTATTTTCAATTTTGGATGATGTAGTATCTTGTTTTTGTTTATATTATAACATTTCGATTGGTTTGGTTGATCTCTTTTGGTCTCTTTTGTTTTCTCTCAAATTTGAAATTACCCCATGAGTTTTGGAAATCGTGAAATGCTTGATATTTCATTGATAATAATTTGAGGATCGATTGTGTTCTATATAGATGTCTTGAATAGTACTCATGATGAGCATGGTGTATAGTGTTGGTGCTACAAGAAAGAAATCGATGTGGTTTCACTTTTGAGCGATCATTTTAAATCTTTTGTTGACTAGCTGCACTTTGATGTGAGCCTTGAAATGAACATCGCACGTAAGTTTTTTATCTGTTCGGGTTGTGCTAAATGAGTGTATTTGAAGTGTCATGTATGGTGAGGTTTTACTTGAAATCATGTGTGGATTCCTAGAATTTTCCTTATTATCTAAACCTTGGTAACTGTAACGCATGATCTTGGGAAAAAAAACTGAGAGAGAACACAAAACTTCCATATCCTTTTGTAACTAACTTGTGAGGGGTGTGCACCAATTTTGGCACCATTTTTACCTTAACCATTTGTTGACAAACCACATTGAATAGCCAACTTGGGCCAAAATCCTAAGTTAGGGATTTGGAAAGGAATGAGGAAGAAAAGCCAAGCAAAAGGCAAAGAAAGATGAAATGAGACTCAACTTTGAAATTTGTCACATAAAGAAGGAACCCCTCCTTATAAAAAAAAGAATATGTGACATAATGATGAATAATATTTTAAAAATTGAAATGAAAAACAGAAGTTGCTAAAATAAAGTGACTGATAACCCAAAGTTTGAGTTCTCAAATGAAAAGAACTTGAGAAGAGGTGAAGATGATTGCAACAATGCTTTGAAAAGATGAAGTCACTAAGCCAAATGTACCATACCTTAACCCCCTACACCATTACAAGCCTAAAAGACCCGTGAGATCTTGCATGAACTAGGTTGTGTGATGATTGGAAAATATGGGCAAACCTATGGGAGGAAGCTTGCATGTATTTCTCTTTTGAGAGAGCAAGTGTTGCATTGATTCCTTGTTTCTATGCTGATTTACTTTGTGAGAGCATGGAATCGTTCTTGATGTGAGGGCACTTGAATGCATTTGGTGAAGTATAGTCTTGAATTATAAAAGAAGCTATAGTGTGCTAAATCCTGTGTTGAGGCTAGTTTGTCATCATATGAATCTTCTTGATCGTGATTGAGTGTAGCATGTATTTAGAATAGAATTTTAATGATTCTTGCATGTTATCTCTCATTGAGTACTCTCGTACACACCCTTGTTATGATAATAGTGTTCTTGATTTACTTAAGGACAAGAAAAAGTTTAAGTTGGGTGCTGATGAGTAGTAGGTTTACACTCATTTGAGACGTATTTAGCTCAACAATTAGTATCTTCAATGCCTAATTATGTCCTATTCAATGATATTTTGATGATTTGCAATGATCAAGACTAAAGGACAAGGCAAAGATAAATGTTTGAAAGAATGACCAAAAATATAAAAAGAATTGTAAACTCCACACTATTGATCACCAACAAGAATGGTGGATTGCCTAATGGGTATGAACTCACCCAAATTGATATTGCACAACACTTGCATTAATTGAGTGTGGTGGAAAACTCCTAACTAAACGGCGACTCGCCGAATGAGAAAGTTGAATGTGTTGACCATTGTCGAAGGTAACATGCAAAGAGAAAAATTGAAGTCTTGAAAGGCAAACAAGGTGGTACTCGGTGATACGCCAAATGTGAAAGGCAGACTCGAACGATCTCGCCGACTGAGGTACAAACACCAGAAGCCTAGAGTAAAAGAAAGGCGAGTTGAAGAGTAGTGGGCGATCTGCCTAACGTGATCGGTGAGCCCGACTAACATCGCCGAATGAGTCACACATTATGTTTTAGGCTAGATTTTGAGAAACTATAAATAGTCCAAGGAGAGAGAAAAATAGAGTCAGAAAAATTGTGACAAAACTTTGAGTATTTTGGAGAGAGAAACCCTTTCTATTGAGTGAAGATCATTTCCTATTTTTTGGGGTTTTTCAACTTTGTTCCCAAAATTTACAAATTGAATTTGAAATTCAAAGTGGGTTTGTTTGTAATTTCTTAATTACATGTTACTCATGGTTGCTTTCACGAAAGGTATAATCTCTTTACTCTTTGTGATGAATGGGTAAACCTCAAAATCTAGGGTGCACTTATGGGGTTGTGTGTTTATTTAATGTAGTGGGTATTGTGTTATGCTCTGTTTTGTTGTTGTTCATGCATGGATTTTTGCTAATTAGCATGGGTTTAACTTATGGGTTAAGGTTGCAAACTTAATTCCTACTTCAGATCTTTGATTGATGCTCGAAAGAGACTTATTGGGGTGGGTAATTAGTCCGATACTAGCAATTTAGGTTTGATTTCTGTAACTTGCTTGACAATAGAGGTTATGGGTCGATCTATTTGCCTTATTTTTGCATCCAAAGTGAGAACAGAGTAAGGTATTAGGTTGTTTAGTATAGCACATAGATGAGACCGAAAGGAGATTCTATGAAATGATGCTATAAGATAGAAAGAAGATCAGTGACATTGAAGATGACCTAGCCTATCTATGAAATTCATCATTATAGAGCAACACAATTACTCCTATATGTGACATTTATTTCAAAACCCCGCACCCCTAGATAATTTGTTACTTCTTAAGTTTTCCAAAATTCTTGTTTAATTGTGACTGTTCATAACCAAATGCTTTTATTAAATTGGTGGAATCATCCAACCATTTATTTTTACTATTAAAAATAAATAATTATACAATTTAGATTTCATGATAGAATTTTCTACGATATATCAATCTTTGTGGGATTCAACCTCGACTCCTAGTTGGGTATTTTTTTATTGAAAATGATCTGTTACACTTTTAATTGGTTTTGAAGAGTACTTTGAGTGTTGTCACCCATGGCGACTAGAGCTGTCACCACTGTTTGCATTCATTATTTCACCTATCAACAGGACACAACAATAAAACCAAGTGTAACTTTGTTCTACCATAAAGCAAATCAGTACACAATTTTTTTCTCAAATTGATTTCCTAACTATTGCTCCTCGACAGCGGCACCATTTTTTATAACGCTCCAACTACTCTTCAAAACAAATTCGAAAAGTATGTGGTCATTGTAATAAAAATTACCCACCTAAGAATCGGGGTCGAATCCCATAAAGAGTAGAGTGAGGTTAAGAATCCAATGAGTGAAATAAAATGTGACTAATCCTAATGCAGCAAACGAGATAAATGGGTTGATGATTCCACCAAATTTAATCAAATGAGTTCAAAGTAACCAATTAACAACAACAAAAATAAACTGAGGTTGAATCAATTGAGTTAACTCTAGAAATGTGGGGATTGAACAATGATATCACAAAGGGGTAAAATTGTATTCCTTAATAAAGCTAAATAAACATAGATAGGCTAGATCATCTTTAATAGTGCTAATCTTCTAACAATAGTTCATAAAATTTCCTTTTAGTCTCATTTATGTGATTTACAATTCAACCCATTAACTTGTTTTTACAACTAGATTCACCTAGATTGCAAGCATTTAACTAATTACTCACTCGAATTGTTCTTTTCCAAGCACCAATTTGAGATCTAAGTTAAGATTAAGTTGGCCACCGTAATCTATACATTAATCACGCGGTAACGCTCAAATCCATGATAGAAAGCAGTAAAATAAAGCAACACAATATACCCACTAAATTAAATCAACACCCGACCCCATAATCACACCCCTAGTGATTGGGGTTTTAGATACCCATAAAAAAAAATAGTATACCTCATATAATAGAAACCATGGGTGCAGTGAATTGAAGTAATTATAATCAACACTCACTTTGATTTCACCCTTCAATTGTCAATTACAAGAGTGATGTTTAAAACCCCAAACTTAGAGTTATGCTCAAGAGTTTCTCTTTAAAAGTTCTAAGTGTAAGAATTGATAAAAGATTAGATCTATCATTTCTCTCTGTTCCAAACTAGTTAAACTACTCAAAAAGATTCATCTGCATCCCATTCAGTGACATTTGTCGTGCTCGCTGAACTAACTCAGTGGATCACCTTTCTTGTCGTTCAGGTCTCCCTTTACTAGCTCCAGTATTCATGTGTTTGAACCTTAGTCAGCGGACTTGATGGAACACACCTTTCACGTTTGGCGGATCACCAAATATCACCTTTGTTTTCCTTTTAAGCCTTCATTTTTCTTCCGAGTACTGTCACATTCGGCGATGGACAACATATTCTCCTTCCACACGGCATCACGAATGCAACTCTTCTTTGTGCATTGATTTTAACACTTGGACATTACATGTGTCCGTTTTCCGTGAGGTTCACCCTTTTGGGAGATTCGCCCTTTTTGCTAGGCAATTATTAGGTTGGGATTTTCTACTCGATTTTAATGTTTTTTGCCTTTATTCCAATCATTCATCCTTGCCTTGTCCCTTTGCCTTCATAGCTACAAATCATCAAAATATCGTTAGAATAGGAAATAAATTGGCATTGAGGACATGAATTGTTGTACTAAATAAGCTCCAAATGAGTATAAATCTACCACTCATCAATTGCCCGACTCATGATTTTAAGTTAGAGGCGGTAGTGTTTGGCTTAAAGATTTTGATACATTACCTTTATGGTTTTCATGTAGATATGCTTACCAAACACAAGAGCTTCAAATACATGTTCACCTAAAAGGACTTAAATCTTCGCTAAAGAAGGTGGCTTCAGTTATCAAAAGATTATAACATGAGTGTCTTTTATCATCCCGGTAAAGCAAACATAGTGACAAATGCCCCTAGTCGACTATCAATGGTTAGTGTTTCTCCTGTTGAGGATGGTAAGAGAGAGATAGTTCGTGATATTCATAAATTGGCCCGATTGGGTGTTCTATTCATCGATTCTAATGAGGGTAATGTGATGGTTCAAAATGGTTTGGAATCATCTCTTATATTGAATGTGGAGGCTAAGCAAGATCTTGATCGAGTGATGATTAATTTGAATAAGTTGTTTTCTGAAAAATCCATTGAGGCTTTCTTTCATAGGGGTAGATGGTGTCCTTCGATACCAAGGTCAAATATGTGTTCTGAATGTTGATGAGTTGATAAATCAGTTTTTGATAGAAGCTCACATTTCTCGGTATTTTATTTATCCGAGATCCATAAAGTTGTACTGTGATTTGTGGGAAGTCTATTAATGAAATGGGATGAAGAAGACTATTGCAGAATTTCTGGTTAAATATCCAGATAGTTAACAAGTGAAAGTTGAGCATCAAAAACTCATTATTTTGACTCAAGACATTAGCATTCCTACATAGAAATTGGAATATTTGAATATTGACTTGATTACGAGTTTACCTCGTACCAATCACTAGTTTGATTCGATTTGGGTAGTTATGAGTGAATGATGAAATCACTTCACTTTCTTCCCCTAAAGACTTTATTTTCAGCCAAGGAGTATGTCAAGCTTTATATTCGAGAAATGGTGAGAATATATGGAGTTCCTTTATCTATTATCTTTGATCGTGGTACCTAGTTTACATCTCAGTTTTGAAAGTCATTTCAAAAAGGTCTCGATACTCAAGTAAAGCTTAGCACGTCTTTTTCATCCACACCGATGGAAATTCCGACCATATATGTAGACCTTGGAAGATATTTTAAGAGCTTGTGTGATTGATTTCAAGGGGAATTGGAATGAGAATTTTCCTTTAATCGAGTTTGCTTATAATAATAGTTATCATTCTAGTATTGCGATGACTCCATTTGAGGCTCTCTATGGTATGAGGTGTAGGTTTTCTATTAGTTGGTTTGAAGGTTGTGAGGTCGCTTTGATAGGGCTTGAGTTGGTGCATGACGCTATAGAGAAATTTGACTTATTCGTAAGAGGCTGAAAATGACTCAAACTCGACAAAAGTCTTATGCCGATGTTAGAAGAAGAGAGATTGAATTTGATGTTGATGATTGGGTTTACTTAAAAATTTCACCAATAAAAGGTGTGATGAGATCAAAAAGAAAGGGAAGCTTAGTCCTTGTTATGTGGGTCCATTCAGATTTTGAGACATATTGGCAAGGTAGCTTATGAACTAGAGTTACCTAATGACTTAGCATCACTAAATCTGGTATTCCATGTCTCTTTTTTGAAAAAGTGTGTTGGAAATCCGACGTCCATTGTTCCTTCGGAAAGTTTAGGAGTTATGATTCTTTCGTATGAAGAGGTTCCAATTTAGATTCTAGACCATCAAGTTCAGAAGTTGAGAAGAACTTGCTTTCAGAAAAGTTCTTTGGAAGAATCAACAAGTTGAGGGTGCTACTTGGGAGGTTAAAGCCGATATAATGTCCAAGTATCCTCATCTCTTTCCCTCGCTACTATTCTATCTTGATGTATTAGTTCCTCATGGTTCATTCTTTCGGATTCATGTATTTTAGTCATTCTCATGATTTCATATGCATGCATGTTCATGAAAAAAAAAACTGTTTTTTATGTTATGATTTAGTTTGGAGTAAATTCTCCTTGATTATGTGCATTTCAATGAGATTTTCATTCATGTTCTGTTGTTAGTTTCTCTCCGACTCTATTCATCCTAGCTTGAGTCCAATTAGAGGATGAATGTCCCCAAGGGGAAGATATTGTAACACCTCGAAAATTGAAAAGTTGAATTAAAAAGGAAATGTTCCGTTTTTTTTGGCTACTACTTCAGACCCATGAGACCCATCTACAATTCGTAGGAGCATCTACGGATTGTAGATGACATTTGTATGATCTAAGTTGAGATTTGAGAAAATTCAAATTTCTAAAGTTGGGTCTACGGTAAATACCAGTATGGGTCATAAGATGAATTATGGACTGTAAAAGGTGCCCGTAGAGTTGATTCAAACTTGGTGAAATTTTGGACTCAAAGTTGAGGACTACGGGTAAGGTTTACGGATTGTAGACTAAATGACGAGTTAGAGGATTAACTCGTACGAATTGCCAAATATTTTATGCCCCAGTAAGTGATTGTACGGATGATCAGTAGAAAGGTCTACGAATCGTAGGTCACTTCTGCAGCTTTTTAATTAAGGGTATTATGGTCATTTCCTACCCACCTAACCCCTAAACTATGTATTTTTTTTACCTATAAGTGCCCTATAACCAATATTACTATTACAAACTAAGCCTAACTTCTTCCATTCACCTAAAATCCTCCAAATTCTATCAAGTCCTCTTCCCTAATTCTCTCTCAAACTTAAGGTGAATAACTAGGGTTTCAAAGGAGTCAAGGCCTCAATCTTCATTACTTTTTGGGATTTTATTATCAAGGTATGTGAAAATTCACAAATGGATACCTTCCATCCATTGGGTCCTAAAAGAACTTCGGTGTACAATTCAATTTCACCCAATTAAATTACGGTATATGTCAATCTCCATAGGTCCTTTTGATCATGATTTAATTGATGTTATTCTATATTATTATGCATAATTTAACCTTATTACATGATTTTAAATTGATTTCATATGGACCCATGCTTTATGCTTTGACTTTCATCTATGAACTATGAACTATGATCATGGACTGATCATGGATTTTATGCATGTTTTATGAAAGAATGAAGTTATGATTTAAGGATGCTTTTAAGTTAAGTATCAATGATTTGTGAAAGGTTTTCTCACAATTTGAAAGGAAATTATGATTTTAGATGCTTAAGGAGGTAAGTGTATATATGAAGAAATTTATGAAATCATGATTTTGAAAGGAGCTAACTCTTATACGACATTATGATTTGGATTGATATTTCAATTATTGTCTTTCCTAATATTATGCTTTGATAATTGAATTTATCTATTCCATTAGAATTTTACTTAGCACCGAGAGAACTTTCAAATGGAGGCTCAATTAGGGTAGTCTCTAGTAGAAATCTCTAGTTCCAAACTATGCGCCCTCGTATGATTGTCATAAGTGACTTAGCAAGTGGATCCACATAGCAATAATGATATGATATAGAGTTCTACCTTGGAAAATAGACTCTCCATTCTCGGTGTGTGAGTTACATCAGATTCCATGTTGTAGCTCACATGGTATATTGTTGGTTAAAGCTAATATCCACAAAAGAACTATGATTTTCCCTCAACGCTTTCATTACGTCTTTTATTAATGTTTAGCTTTGTCTCGTGGTTTTAACAACTTTGCTTTCTAAGCTAATTTTAAATGTTCTACCTGGTCATGCATTACATGTTTCAAGTCTACTAGAATATAATATCTACGTTTACACATATTTTCTCATACTTAGTACATTCAATCTACTAATGCATACTTGTGCCTATATTGTTTTATAATATAGGATGTAACGTTCCTCCTTCCTCTCGTGGTTAGATTTTTATTGCTATTCACTATTGGATTGGCGAGTCCTCATACTCTGAGGGAAAAGTCATGAAGACCATTTATTATTTTAATTGTTTACTTTATTGCTTACTCTTGAGACTTTGTACGTGATGTATGGGTTACGTCCCAACCACTCTTATAATGTCTTAGAATTTCTTGTCAAGACATAGTTATGATTCCGCATTTATGTTCAACTCTCCTTTATGATGTAGACGTCTTACTTAAACTCTATTATTGTATATTTTATGGTGTTGTATGTATATCAAGTGGCTTGTGTAGGGCTTCTCGAGGTCTCATACGCCATGTCACGTCTAGGTTATACTTTCGTTCGTGACAATAATCAATCAAAGATGGCCTACTAATATCCGGATTATAATCAAATCCTAAACCCATATCATTCCCATGATCATTCTTTCCACCATTAATTAAAGTTAATACCCTTCCTCAAGATTAATAACCTAGATTCTAGGGATTAAGAATAAAAATACAAGTTAGGGAAGTGATTAATTTACCTTTACCAAAGTTTTGGTGGAAAAATTGAAGGAAACTACCCTAAATCGCCCTTCCTAGTTACAAGAATGAAGTAGCAGAAAATAAGAAACTTTTGGGACTTTTCTACACAAAATCCTGACTATAGTGGTGTTACACCCTTTGTAGCGACTTGCATGGAGATAGGGACTCGTAAATCCTTTTCCAAACCTCATTTCGTAACACACCTTCGAATCTTGACTTTCTAAATTCTCTTCACGCCAACTTTGATACCCTAGAGTTTTACTCACCCAAATTCAATTCTGAAAGGCCTATGGATTCCCTAATGTCTTAGCTACTAGGAAATACGATCAAAGCTTAGACATACCACCTTATCTATTCCTTAATTTTCCTAGACCATGTCTCACTCAAATTTCGTCTGAGACTGGCTTAGCATACAATTTTTATGTCACTGCCAAAAAGACTTTTGGCTCAATTCTTTCACCATTGGTCTCCCATAACGACCGGAAGGGGTCGTTACAATTTTTTACCCCATGTATCCGAGATACTTGTATCTAAGTGCATTTGGACGCCTCAAATACATATATCCAAAAATTTTCTAAGACTCGTAATAATGCAAACTAGCATGAATCTAAGTAATTGATTTTTACCAATAGAATTTCTGTTAAGTTACTAAGTAAGTTACCTTATATATAAAAGGAGAGATTGAAACTGCTAGAGTTTTACGTACGTCAATTTAATTGATTGATAAGAAAATAAGATGTCTTGGCAAATTTTCTGTCATTAATTAATGCAGATAGATGTATGCTTTAAGAATGAAAAAACTCTAATCCCGTTGCTTTATGGGCAAACAAGACTTGCGTGTACGTTTGTGAAGCCACATTTCCCTTTTAAGCAATATAGTGCCTTCATTTTTACACAGTATTCAATATTTGTATTTAAAATTCAACTAATTTAAATAAATATTTTACAAAGATATTGCTAAAGACGGAACTTCTAAAGAAAAGTTTTCATTCTCAAGACATAAATTCGAAATCTTAAACTAAAAGGGAAGGAACCTTAATCATCTCACCAAAACTCACACTCATCATGTTGGTACAAGCAATATACATGTTTGTATAAGCAACAAATCGCTATCTACTATGAAGTATCTATTATCATGAGTCTACTTCAAAATATTATAATATCCTATTTCTCTTATTTTAATTTTACATTATCAATTATATTGCTCATTTATTATGAATGTTTTTTGTAGTTATTTTTAAGATGACTTGCAGATGGTGCAAAACTTAAATACTGGTAAAAAAACAAAAGTTAAACTCTATAAAATCTATACTTGATTTCATAATCACACAAACTATATAATGTAGTTAAGAGCGCGTGTTTCAAATATTGAACAAACACAAATATTATGCTTTTTTTTTTAAGATATGACTTTCAAAATATTTTTAAAAAAATCACAAATTCAATGTCGAGTTAAACTATGGCATAAATTGAAGGGGTGAAAGAAATATCTTACATGGAAAAGTTCAAAAGGTTAAAAAAAAATATATATAGGGCCGTAGGTCAAGAATATTATCGTGTCGATTAGTGTCACATGCTCACAATTTTGTTTAGTTCTTATGGAATGGTTAACAAGATGATTGATTCACAAAAAATTCTTAAATACACAATTTATTTTATTATACTTTTAAAAAAATTCTATCATTTGAAAAAATTACAAAAATTTCTGCTCTTTTCTATTTTCGGAACATTACTTTAGGCTATGTATCGGTCAAATACATCATTTTACAACTGATACATCGCTTTATACGATATATCTGGACATACGCGATGTATCGGGACATTGAGTGATGTATCAGAATCTGAGACGCGATGTATCAAGACTTTGAGGGGTGTATTCGAGAAATAGAGACGTAATATATAGGTACGTTTTGGGATATATTCGGATTCCACCAAATTTAAAGAATTTTTGTAATTTGGAAAATAATAGACATATAATGTAATTAGCTCTTAACAATATATAATTTATGTAAAATTCTCACAACTTTATGTACTTTTGCTAAAGAAGAAATAAATTAAAAAGATAAAAGGGAAAATATCCGGTCTTTTTAAATTACCCTTGCCAAAGCTATAAGAAATTTAAAATACTAGGAGGAAACAATTATGAGCAAATTATCACTGCCTTAAATATGTGCGAGTGGCCTATATATACATGTATTTATGATATCCTCAAAAAATGAGTTTACAAGATCAAAATGAATTAAAATAATATCCTGAATGTAAGGGAAATTTGTATATACTTGTGAATTATACATTATAAGATAGTATATATATGCATCTGATGTTATCTCCTCTTGTAGACGTAGGTTGGTTGACCAAACTACTTCAAATTTTTGTGTCTTTTGATATATTTCTCGTTTGTCTTCTTACTCATGGTTTTTCGAGGTTTGTTTTGTTAGCTTTTACATGACATCTAATTATTTCGACCATAACAGTGTTTTTATAGGTTTGATGTAAACTAGTGTTGGCAAAGTGAGATTTGGCTCCTCTACACATTTTCTCTCTATTTCTTTAAGCGCATATTTATAAGATGTCACATGTTTTCATAGGTTTGATGCAAGCTACTGTAGACAAAATGAGATTTGACTCCTTTTCTTTATATTTTTTTCTTCATTTTCTTAAGTGCATATTTAATTGAATGACATTCGTCAACTTTTAAATTTGAACGTCATGAATAAACTAATTTAACAAATCTTTTTTGACTATAATTAAAAACAAATTAAAATCTTTTTGCTTACTTTACTTCAATAAGAAAAATTCCATCTTCCATAAATTTTGATTCCTCATTAATATATATATATATATATAT
>JAJOOR010021250.1:0-32326 GCA_036250505.1 Solanum acaule | reverse complement strand
AATACTACTCCCAAAAATATACTTAGTTCTTTATGTTTAAAAACATACTTCTTCTGTGATTTGAGATTAGTGCTCAAAAACTTAGCTCAAAGGCTATCATGGAAATCTTAGTTTCCCTACTCGCTTCATTTAGAAAGCTATTTCTCTTTTCTGAAAATTAGCCCGAAGGCTCTTTGAAAAATCATAGTTCCTTTCTTGCTCAAATGTGAAAACATTTATAAACTTCTTTGGGAATACTTAGTTCCCTAATAACTTTTGAGAAATGAACTCAACTCTTTACTCTTTACTTTACTTGAAACTTGAGCCTTAAAACGAACTTAAAACATTTGTTAATGACTCTTGAAAACTTTAAGAACTTGGCTTTGACTTTCTTCAAAACTTCTAGACTTTGACTCTTAACTTCTTTGACTTTGATCTTAACTTTCCTTGAATTGTATCATGGATTCAAGGTTCATTTTTATGGATGATTTCATGATGTTCAGATGTACCTTAGAGTGTTGGAAACAACTAGAAAACATAGGTACATCGCTTAGGAACAAGTACGAAAAGGTGGGGAACGAATGGGGAGAACTGGCGTCCCTGGCACTCTGAGAGGCGCAGGGCGGTAGCCCTCAAAATTCAGAGAGGTCTAGCTGGCACTCTGGTTGGGGCGACACGCCATAGCCAAAACTTCAGAGAAGTTTTTGTGGCGCTCTGGCAGGCGCGGCGCCCCAACCCTTTTTGCCCAGCGACTTCCGACTTTTCTCTTCCGTTCTTCCCCTCTAAACCTCCCTAACTTACATAGTTCCTTCCCCGAACACTTACGATCAATTGTACCCTCAATATACAACCAATCTAACTCGAAAAACAGCTCGAGAAGATGAATCAACTCACCCCCAAGCGTCAACAACTCAACCAACAAGAATTCTACAATTTGTTCTTCAAGAACCTTACCTCTTCAACATGTAAACAACTCAAAACAATTGGATTGAAACAAGTTGGTTCGTGGGTGAACTAACCCAACACGAAAAGATCTCACATACCTTGTAAGGATCACCCCCGACGAATTCCACAGGTTAAACTTCGACAATCTTGGCGATTCTTTTTCTTTCTCCTCTTCTTTTCTCTTCTCTCAAAACCCTAACCCTTCTTCCAAAAGTAAACTGATCTAATTCAGTTTAGGCCCCTAATTAATTACAAATAAACGAATTCAAATAAAAGGGTAAGGAAAAGACCAAACTACCCTTTAAAAATCCGGATTGGACTTTCATTATTCTAACACCCCAACTTCTAAAGGGCATAACTAACTCGTACGAACCCGGATTTCCGTAAACTCGGCGGCGTTGGAAATATCCTTCCAAGATCTTTGCAACCATATCTAGAAGTACACCTAACTCATCCTGAGCTAGGAATTATAGCCATTTGAAGTTGACCAAAACTCAACTTTTCCTTACTTGACAAATTTCCAGATTTTTAATTCTTTCCAAAAAATGACTATTTCCAATTATAAGCTTCTTCCTAGTTATTTCAAATTGTGAGATGGTACAATATCTCCCCCTTGGGAACATTCATCCTCGAATGAGATTACTCTTACTAAGCTAAGGGAGTCACATCAAACATACTGTTCAAACACCCAATAAGCACATGAACACCATAAACATAATGGAATCATATTTTAAAGAAAAAATTACATCAACCAACTCTAAGTCATGGGTTGGGTAATTCTCTTTTCATGCACTTTCAACTGCTCCTTAAGCTCTTTCAACTCAGCTGGTGCCATTCTGTATGGCAGAAAAGATATAGGACGAGTATCTCGGAATGATGTCTATGCCGATGTCTATTTCTCTCTCAGGAGGGACTTCGGGTAGGTCATTAGGAAAGACTTTTGGAAACCCTTTGACTACTGGAACTGACTGAATAGAAGGTACCTTAACACTTGAGTCATTAACTTGGACTAAGTGATAGACACACCCCTTAGAAAATAACTTCCTTGCCTTAAGGTACGAAATGAAATGACCCTTAGGCACTGCTGAACTTCTTTTCCACTCTAAAACTGGCTTATTAGGAATTTGAAACTTGACAACTCAAGTTATAAAATCTATAGATGCATAACTGGCATGAAGCCAGTCCATACTAAGAATGACATCAAAATCTACCATGTCTAACTCAATTAAATCAGCCATGGTACTCTTGTGATTGATGGAAATGGGACAATCATGATAGACTCTCTCTCTGCTAGAATAGACTCACCAACAGGTGTAGAAACACTGAATGGTTCAGTAAGTTGCTCAGGAATAACATCGAGATTCATACCAACATAAGGATTTACAAAAGATAAACTCGCTCTTGGGTCTAGTAAAGCATAAACAGTAAAGTCAAAGACCTGAATCATACCAGTGACAACATCTAGTGAATCCTATTGCTCTTGGCGACTGTTCATAACATATAAGCGGTTTGTTCATCCGCCAGTACCATTTCCTTGTATGTTCTTTGGACACTCTCGCATGAAGTGACCCTCTTGTCCACAGTTGAAACAACTTGTCTGGCCTTGATGACACTTTCCTGGGTGGGTTCTACCACACCTAGCACATGCAGAGGCCCAGTTACTTCCTTGTGCCACCCTATCCTGAGGTTGTGCTGGTTTAGCTCTGGAATTCTGACCATTGTACTCACCTTTGTTCCTAGGTGCAGGCGCATTAGCAGATGATGGAGCAGGTCCCTTCTGTTCATGTTGGAAAGAAGACCGGTTGTCATTACTCCTCTGCTGCCCGGACTCACTCCCTGTTTTGGCTCTCTTGCTCTTAAATTGTTCTCTATCTCTTAGCTTCTCTTCTTCAACCTGCTACACATATACCATCAACCTCGAGATATCCATGTCATCTATCAACATTTTAGCCCTGCCTTCCTTACTCGATAGATGAGACAACCCGGCAACAAACAAGCTCATCCTACTCCTCATATCCACAACCATTTCAGGAGCATAGCGAGATAGTTGGGTGAATTTCAACCCATACTCATGAACACTCAAATAATCTTGCTTAAGTGTGAGGAACTCTCGCACCTTAGCCTCTTTCAGTTCTTGGGGAAAGAAACACCCCAAGAAAGCTTCATTGAAACAGGCCCAACTCGCAGGTGGTGCATCCTCATCTCTACCCTCTTTCCACTGATCAAACCAGGTCCTAGCAACATCCTTCATCTGATATGCAGCTAGCTCAACTCTTTCAGTATCAGCAACATGCATCACATCGAATACCTTTTTCATTTCTTTAATAAAGTTCTCCGGATCCTCAGTACTCGAACCAGTGAAACTTGGGGGATTCATCCTCAAGAACTCACGAATCCTCAAAGTTTCACCCCCTTCTTGTCGAGCTCCTCTTTACTGACCAACCTGGTTAGTCACAGCTTGACTCAACATTCTAATTGTTTATCTAAACTCAGCATTAGAAACTTCTCCTTGCAGTTGCACTTCAGGTGCATTGGGTAACTCTTGCTCCTCAATATTCCTCCTAGCTGGACGACCTCTGACTACTTTTCGTGGAGGCATAATTATCTGAAACACGCGCAGACACGAATTAGAGGGAAACTTTTTAGAGATAAACTCTAACGCACGAAATGAGTGTGAAAGATGTGAAGAAATTCCTAAATGTTGCAGCCTCCTAATCATAGATGTGGCGCGCTACACACCGATAAATAGGACTCTACAGACACGGCTTCATAGACTCCCTAGGATACTTGAACTCTGTGCTCTGATACCAAGTTTGTCACGCCCCGAGCCTACACCCTGGACGTGGCCGGCACTCGAAGACAATTGCTGGCCTCCAGCGAACCCTTGGCTTGGCTTACAAACTCAGCGGAAGACTTAACTAATCATATACACATTTAAGAAGTAACTAGAATGTTATAAAGGAACATTCAACTGTCCATTAAGGCAAACTCAGGTCTTCAACATATGAAATGAAAAGTAAAGACAACTTAACTAACTGACTGTCTGACTATCTATGAAGCCTCTAAACAACTGAGATGGATGTCGGGACAGGCCCACGACATCCTAATGAACTAGTACTAAAACTAAAAGCAATGTAAAGGAGTCCTCTTGAATGCAAAGAGGCTCACCAACAAACTCTGAACTGCTCACTGGATCAACGAATACACCGGATGCCGATCCTAGTTACCTGTGTCTGTATCATAATACGATGCAGGCTAACTGGCATCAGAACATTGAATGTACGAGTAGACGAGTTAGAATCCGAAAACAACATAGGCTCGAAAGAGATTATGAAAGAAACACTTACCTTGGCTCTACTGAACTTCTGAATACTTAAATAAATTATTTCATTATAAAGCAGTTTAAAACAAGTACAATATAAAGAAAACTGTTGAAAACATGTTGTCAATTCATAATCATAACATCATAAAAAGACAAACCATGCTCCTTCTCAAAGTATACTTGTGCAATACATGAATGAAGTCCCATACCCCCATTCACACTAACCAGAACCCCTTGAGGAACCATGCTACTACTATTGTGGGAGTTTCTCTAACCGACAACCATCACTTAAGAACTATAGTGATGATACAACGCTTTACCTCACGCTGCCGAGGCCCATTCTATACCTTGCCATGATATAGGAAGCTAACTCACTAAGTGGATCCACTAGTCTATCCGAAAAGGATTCATCTAAAAAGTATGACCCTTTTTTACCTATGATGGCTACATGGTTTATGGAGACTTGAGTTAATATGAACTCACATCCCCATAGCGGTGCACAATACTACTCCCAAAAATATACTTAGTTCTTTATGTTTAAAAACATACTTCTTCTGTGATTTGAGATTAGTGCTCAAAAACTTAGCTCAAATGCTATCTTGGAAATCTCAGTTTCCCTTCTCGCTTCATTTTGAAAGTTATTTCTCTTTTTTGAAAACTAGCCCGGAGGCTCTTTGAAAAATCATAGTTCCTTTCTTGCTCAAATGTAAAAACATTTATAAACTTCATTGGGAATACTTAGTTCCCTAATAACTTTTGAGAAATGAACTCAACTCTTTACTTTTTACTTTACTTGAAACTTGAGCCTTAAAACGAAGTTAAAACGTTTGTTAAAGACTCTTGAATACTTTAAGAACTTGGCTTTGACTTGCTTCTTAACTTCTAGACTTTGACTCTTAACTTCTTTGACTTTGATCTTAACTTTCGTTGAATTGGATTATGGATTCAAGGTTCATGATCTCATTTGTATGGATGATATCATGATGTTTAGATGTACCTTAGAGTGTTGGAAACAACTAGAAAACATTGGTACATCGCTTAGGAACAAGTACGAAATGGTGGGGAACGAATGGGTAGAACTGGAGTCCCTGGCGCTCTGAGAGGCGCGGAGCGCCAGCCCTCAAACTTCAGAGAGGTGTGCCTGACGCTCTGGTTGGCGCGACACGCCATAGGCCAAACTTCAGAGAAGTTTTTGTGGTGCTCTGGCAGGCGCGGCGCCCCAGCCCTTTTTGCCCAGCGACTTCCGAGTTTTCTCTTCCGTTCTTCCTCTCTAAACCTCCATAACTTCCATAGTTCTTTCCCCAAACACTTAGGATCAATTGTACCCTCAATATACAACCAATCTAACTAGAAAAACAGCTCGAGAAGATGAATCAACTCACTCCCAAGCGTCAACAACTCAACCCACAAGAATTCTACAATTTGTTCTTCAAGAACCTTGCTTCTTCAACATGTAAACAACTCAAAACAATTGGATTGAAACAAGTTGGTATGTGGGTGAACTAACCCAACACGAAAAGATCTCACATACCTTGTAGGGATCACCCCCGACAAATTCCACAAGCTAAACTTCGACGATCTTGGCGATTCTTCTTCTTTCTCCTCTTCTTTTCTCTTCTCTCAAAATCCTAACCCTTCTTCCAAAAGCGTACACTGATCTAATTCAGCTTAGGCCCCTAATTAATTAAAAATAAACGAATTGAAATAAAAGGGTAAGGAAAAGACCAAACTATCCTTTAAAAATCCGGATTGGACTTTCCTTATTCTAATAGCCCAACTTCCAAAGGGAATAACTCACTCATACGAACTCGGATTTCCGCAAACTCGGCGGCATTAGAAAGATCCTTCCAAGAGATCTACAACCATATCTGGAAGACACCTAACTCATCCTGAGCTAGGAATTATGGTCATTTGAAGTTGACCAAAACTCAACTTTTCCTTACTTGACAAATTTCCAGATTTTTAATTCTTTCCAAAAAAATGATTATTTCCAATTATAAGCTTCTTCCTAGTTATTTCAAATTGCGAGATGTTACAAAAAGGTTTTAGAACTTTTCTGCATAAAACCCTAACTTAACCACTATAGAGGCCCAACCCGTTATAGCGGTGTTGTCATAGTGGCTTTCACTGATATAGTGCCTTCATAGATGTCCTGATATAGCGTCATGATGTCGTCTATAGCGACTTTCATGAAATTATAAACTCGAAAACCTCCTAAAATCCTCCATTTCACAACATATCTTTGACCTTGACGTCCTATACCAACCCTTTCACGCCATGTTCAATTCCAGGAGTTTTACTCACCCAAATTTGATTCAGAAAAGCCCTATGGGTTCCTCATTGACTTAGCTACTAGTAAACATAAACAAAGCTTAGACATATTACCCAACCCATCCCCAAATTTTCCTAGACCGCTCTTCGCTCATATTCTATCTAAGACTTCCTAGCCTAGAATTTAAGTTTCTACCCAAAATATTTTATGGGCGAATTCTTTCATCATTTGGTCTACCCATAACGACATGAGTGGGTTGTTATAATAGATACCAATTTAACCTTCACACATCCTTAAGTGATCAAATACTAAAATTGGGATTCCCTAGCAACTTCCTCAACTGGATGATACTTCCATTGGACCTTCACCGATTTGATCTCCTCTGCCTTAAACTTCCGTACATCCCAGTAAAGAATCACAATCGGTTCTTCTTCATACTACAAATAATTTTATAGTACTATTGAGTCCCAATTGTTGATATAATCTCAATCACCATGATACTTCTTTAGCAAACACATATGAAAAATATAATGAACTTCAGACATGTAGGATGGCAGTGCTAACATGTACGCCATCAGCCCCATACTATAAATAATCTCAAATAGACTAATGTAACGAGGTCTAAGCTTAACCTTCTTACCAAACCTAATGACTCCTTTGATGGGTGACACCTTCAATAAACATGATCACCAACCTTAAATGTCATATCCTTGACCTTGCGATTTGCGTACTCAATATGCCTACTCTGTTCTGCCATTAGTTTAGCCGAAATAGCACTCACCCTTTCCTAAGCTTCCTTAAATAAATCAACACCCAAAGACGTCATTAGCATCAAACCATCCTATGGGTGATTTGTATCCCTTCCCATAGAGTTCCTCAATAGAGCCATATAAATATAGGAGTGATAATTGTTATTGTAAGAGAACTCACATAATGGTAAGAACTGATCCTAATGTGCCTAAGTCAGTTACATACACTCTCAAAATGTTTTTCAATACCTTAATCATCCTCTCCAACTGACCATCCATCTGTGAATATAATGTTGTGCTTAAAGTAAGTTGAGTGCCCAACGCCTCATGAAAATTACCCCAAAACATATAAGTAAATTAAGTGTCGCGATCTAAAATGATAGAAAGGGGCGCCCCGTGCAACTTTACGGTCTCCTTGGTATAAGTCATAACCAATTTTTGAGAGTTATAATCCACTCTGACTAGGAGAAGGTGGGCAGACTATTAATCTATCAGTGATGACCCAAATTTGGTCATACTATCCCAAAGTCACAAAAAGTCCCACCATGTAATCCATGACTATTATTTCCCACTTCTACTCATAAAATAGGCATCCTTTCAAGTAATCCTTCACACATTTGATTCTTATACTTTACTTGCTGGAACTTTTGACATTTGGACACATACTAAGCAATATCGTTCTTCATTTCACGACACTAATAAAGTCTCATCAAATCTCGATACATCTTGGTCACACCTGAAAAAATGGAATATCGTTAACCGTGAGACTTGTCCAAAACAAAATATATCGAATCATCAACCTGAGGAACACAAATCTTTCCTCTAAAATTGAGAATTCCACCTGCATCTAGAGTAGCATGGTGGGCCTCCCAAAATACCATTCTATTTCAGATCTTGTTTAAGTCCTCATCCTAAAACTCCTTGGTCATAATCTCCTCAATAAAAGTTGGGTTAACCTTATACTGGATAATACACCACCTTTCTTTAAGATATGCAACTACATACACTTAGCCTCTAGAGCTGGTATCTCTCTTACTAAGGGTCACTTACACACCCCAAGCAAGCAAAATTGCCATGCTAATTGTCGTTCTGCTTAATGTATGTGCCACAATATTGGCCTTAACCGAACGGTAACTTCATAGTCTTTTAACAATTTCATACACATTCTCTGACTCAGATTCAAATATTTCTTAGTGAACACATGTTGTAAACTCTAATAATCAGTGAATACCCCACATTTGATTCCATAAAGATTGTGCCGCCAAACTTTGAGAGAAAACACTGTCAACTCCAAATCATGGGTTCATTAGTATCTCTCATGAACCTTCAACTGTCGTGAAGCATAGTCTACGACATTCATGTTCTGTATTAACACAAAAACAAAACCCAAATGTGAAGCATCATATTAAAAACTAAAATCCTTACCTTCTATTGATAATGTTAGAATAGAGGTAGGAGTCAAGAGAGTCATTAGCCTTTGGAAGCTTTCCTCATATTTGTCAGACCACATGAAGGGTACCTCATTTTGGGCCAGTCTTGTCAGCAGCATATCAATAGAAGTAAAGTTCATAACAAATCTATGATAGTAGCTAGCAAGATGCACAACTCCTAACCTCTGTCACAAAACTAGGTTGAACCCAATTTTTCACCACCTCAATCGTTTCGGGATCCACCATCAGCCATTTTACCACAACAACATGCCCTAAGAAGGCACCCAAAGACAACTAGAATTCACATTTTGAAAATTTTGAATACAACTTTTGTTTTCCTAGAAAACCCATAACAATATAAAAGGTATTTGCATGCTCTTCCTTACTCTTGGAGTAGATCAGGATATCTCCAATGAACACAATAACAAAAGAGTATATGAAAATCATATCATCAAGCTCATGACAACTATTGAAGAATTAGTCAACCCTAAATACATAATTAAGAACTCATAATGCCCATACAGGTCCTGAAAGTTGTCTTAGGTATGTCTATAGGAATTATCTTTAATAGGAGGTACCCTGATCTCAAATCAGTCTTGGAGAATATAGGAAAACCTTGCAACTGGTTAAACAAACTTTACTACTAGATATTTTAATTAATTCAACTCTTAATTACTTTAATCTTGCTTAGTGATATGTTAATCTTTATGTTTATTTGATGTGGTGAATAGTACAACTAGATATAGTACTATATGCAAAATTTTATTTTACTGGTGAATTCAATTACCAAGGGATTAAATAATTGTAGTTTGGTTTCTTGTTATTATTGTAATTGTGTGTTACCATCTTTCTAATACTTTTCAAACTGTTGTGCTCATGACAAGGAAAATGGCAAACCTTGGGTATCACAAAAGTTTCAAGAAACGTAAAGAGAAATTTGAAAATGTTTACAAGTATCACAAGAGAACCAAAGATGGCCGCACATATAAAGCAGATGGCAAAAACTATCATTTTTCAAACAATTGGAAGTGTTGGAAAACATCACTTCTCAACAAGTGAACGCGTCTAATTTTCCATCTCATCAGAATGTTTCATCAATGTCGTATTCAACTTCTTCGTCCGATGAGAATATACAAAGAATGGATAAGAAGAAGAGGAAATGGAAGGATTATTTTGAATAAGACATTGCTGAAATATTCAGATGAGATGGCAAATTGGGCGTGTTCACTTGTTGAGAAGCGATGTTTTCCAACGCTTCCAAATACTATATTTTTTCCCATCCACTTCAGATGCACGACAATCTTTGGTTCTCTTATGATACTTGTAAAGATTTCCAATTATTTTTTTACATTCCTTGAAACTTTGTGATAGCCAAAGTTAGCCTTTTTCCTGGTCATGATAACAACAGTTGGCAAAGTATAAAAAAATGGTAACACACAAATACAATAATAACAAAAAACAAACTACAATTATTCAATGCCTTGGTTATTGACTTCACCAGTAAAACAAAAAAATTTGTATAGTAGTATGTATAGTACTACCTTGAGTTAGAGACTATTGTGGAACACCTGAACCACTCATAGAAGCGGGCATAGCCGACTTAATCGGATGGGCTGAATACACAAGTAAAATAAATGAGATTATTGCATGAGATGATCAACATGATGTCATTTCATATTCCTTTCCTATGTTTTCCCCAACATAATAGACATGCATAATTACATAACCTGGAAAAAACAACCATTACCTACCTCGAAACAAGCATGAATGCTTTAAAGATCCCAAGTATTCGCCCTTTGGAATGCCTTGGCTTGTTCTTGGTCTGAAAAAATAAGTAAAACCCATAATAAATAAATAATGGCCTAACAATACCTGAATTATACTCAAATCCTAACCCCAAGCAAATTCATGATCATTCTTCCTAAGCCGGATCTTTTCCCACCATTAAATCAAGTCAAAATCCTCTCCCAAGAGTAGTACCCTAGATTTTAAGGAAGAAGAATATTACAAGATAGGGGAGTAATAAGCATACCTTTAACAATGAATTTAGTGGAAAACATGTGGAAACTACCCTTAATCGCCTTCCCTTCACCCAAGAATGAAGTTACAGAAAATAAGAGGTTTAGAGGTTTTTTATGCATAAAACCCTAATTTACCCTGCAGTAGCAGCCCAACCCATTATAGCGGTGTCGCCATAGCGGCGTCTTCATAGCGGATTCCCCTGCCATAATGCCTACACAACCGCTATAGAGCCTGCACAGACATCCCCTATAGCGGTCTGATGCCATCTATACTGGCTTGCACAGAATCAGAGACTTAGAAATTTTCCAGAAAGTCCCCATTTTGCAACATACCTTCGACCCTTGATGTCCCATACTAACCTTTTCATACCTAGTTCGATTCTAGGATTTTTACTCATCCAATTTCGATTCAAAAAATTCACAAGTGTTCTTAATATCTTAGCTACTAGAAAATATAAACCAATCTTAGACATATCACCTAAATCATTCTCGGATTTCCCAAGACCTCACCTCACTCACACTCCATGTGAAACTGGCCTACCCTAGAATTTTTAAGTCTTACCCAAAAAGTTTTTTTGACCCAATTTTATCACCATTTGGTCTACCCATAGCGATTGTAATAGGTTGTTACCTAAGCGCAAAATAATAGGTGAATAAAAGGGAAAAAATGAATGACACAGTTTGATTTTGAAAGAATCTAACTCACCATTACATAATCACTGACCTTTACTATAAGAGAAAAAATGCATATAATTTAATGTCTCTCTTGTGTTTATATGCTTCCGATTGGCTGCTGAGTTATGATTTTCTTAACTTGAATTAAGTGAAGCAAACAGATTAGTAAAAGTAGGAACACATATTTACAGTAATAAATATTCCAGGCTCATTATATCACAAATCACGTCAAGTTCATTCTAACATTCATCTCTGGAACCCTTGATATATAGGTCACACATGGACAAATCTAGTATTGCTACAACATATCCTTCCCTCAGGCATATTAAAGGATAAAGGTAAACCCTCTGCCAATGAAAATTCATTCTTAACAATAATTCATATGTGAAGATTCAAGCAAATATAAGGTAAACAAAAAAAAGAATTGTCTTCTGATGCCTTTTGATTCGTAAAAAAAGCATTCTTCTTGGACCACTAAAAGATTTACTAAATGAAATATTTTTATGTTTCTAATAATAGAGTTTCACAAAATTAAGATTGGAAGAATATAATAGAAACACCCAATTTTTTAATCATCCAAAGACTTTCTAAAAAGTAAAAATTGCCAAAAAAAAAAGGGTAGAAAACTCCAAAAAATTTAGAGAAAACACATAAAGATTATCATTGAAATAACAAAATAAAGGAAAGAATCTTTTACTAGAAATATAACTGTTGAGAATGTGAACCTACATGTTTGTAGAATGAATTCTTTTGTTGGCATTGGTGTTTGTTGGAAACACAGTACATGTTTTGTTTCAACGAATTTTTTTATGCATGTAGTATTTCAATTGGTAAATACATGTTAGGAGACTTATAGGTTTCTCCATAGAGGTAGTAGATTTACAACAACCATGAATTTTAACACCGATCATCGGAAATCTTCACAAAATCCCCATGTTTAAACAAACTATATATCCTTTAGGTGATGCAAAGAGTGTTTTTGTTGTGTAAACCCTAGCGGTCAAATAATGTGGAAAATTCCCTCTTATTCCACATCCTTAATGGTGTATTCATTTATAAGGATTAGGGTTAAGGAGGAGGACAACCTAATGGGCTAACGGGCTAACTAGCACCATTATGGGTTGACCTGCCCAATAGTTATTTCCAAAAATTTCATTCCATATCTATTAATAAATTCTAATTTTAGTCCCTACAATACATGAATAAGTAAATTTATTATTCATTTGAGTATAAAAATTATTCAATTCTTTTAATAGTTTCCTTATAATTTATATTTAGAGAAAACCTTATAACATATGTTTCAACTCACTTTTGACTATTAAAAATACTTTTTATTTCAAATTTTACTCTAATGTTTGAATTTTATAGAAATAATTCCATCTTTTATATCGCCATCAAGCAGGATGAGAATTGACAATGTTCTTCATCTTCTTGGTCAACTAATTGGAAATATCATAAAAAACAACTAGTTACTAATGTTGTTGATTATCTTTTGTACTAATGATTATTTTGTAACATTATTTAAAAATCGATCAAGTGTCATAGAATGTAGTAGCTCATATATGAGATCCAATGTGTGTTGAGATATGCATCCTTTAGATCAGTTTTGATTGTTATTTTTCATACAAATTAGTCAAGTTGAGTGATATTGACATATTTTAGAAATTGTGAGATATAAATCATATTTCATATCTTTTTAGGAAAAGTGCATTCACACATGAGAATTATTCTAAATATTCTTTGCAAAAAGTATCTCAAATTATCAATCCACAATACTATCATGGAACGATGTCCACTTCTAAGTAAACATTACAGTGCTCCAAGACCGAGCCGACTACAATCCCAAATAAGTTAGTGAAGCAAAAAACCTTGAATATCACAATGGAGCCATAAAGAGAGGGGGAAAGGGCAGAAAGTCGCCAAAATTGGGGTAACGCCTAAACTAAGGCTTATTCTGTCAAACTCAAGTTTTCTACACATGTCTACAAGGATCAAAGCCAAATATAAATGTCATAAGTCTAAGGTCTAAGCCTACATAAGGTTAAACTTGCTCAATTATACCACAACAACACATAAGTCAATCACAAGAAGAAGACAATTACAAAACCTCAATTAGCATTGTACTACACCGGAAATAATATCAAGTCAAGCCTACAACATAGTTTCTAAGAAATGTAATAAGAACATTTAGGTACCTGCCCCAATTCACGCAAATCAACACGAATTCATACATTCAAGCTCAATCTAAGGGAAGGAAAGTCATATCCTACCTTTAGGTTGACCGTGCGCACTCCAAATCACCTCTCTGAAGTTTTTCCTTTCTGAATGGCCTAACAATTTTGTCACGCTATCAAAAATAGAATCACTTGTTAATACAGTCATTTAAACACCAAAACACATAAAATGGAGACGGTCCAATTCTGAAGTAAAAATGAGAATCATGAAACCCACATAGGAATTCAGGACTCATATCAAAGGAAACAATCAACATGTAAGTAATTTGCCATTAAAACATAATAAAGAAACAGTGGTAGCCCACTAATATGTGTTCTTACCTAAAACGAAGAAAACTTAACAACCTCTCATCACTCTCCTATGTAGCCAAAAACTCCACGAACCCACAGGACTTTGAATCACCTCAATCATAGTTATAGTTAAGGAGAAATCTCCAAAGGAAAGTATGAAATGAATATTGATTGGGTCTGTCTTTATTATTAAAGATATACCAAGAATGCTATGCACAAACATGTTGGGTCCCCGTGAATGTGGACCTCGCAAATGTAGCAAAGGCCCCGCGATTGTGGCCAAGAAGAAACTACGAGAACCGAAAATATGAACCCTACAATTGCGACTGGTTTTCACGATCGTTGCTACTCATTTACCTGGGATATGGGAATGTGACCCATGAACCATGAACGTGAAGGCCAACAATGGCCTGCACTAGCTCATGCACGTCAGCTAGTTTTGGGCAACAACAATATCTCCGATGGGTTGTTGAAAGTTCATTATGAACCCCATGCATGTAAATGGGATATGCTACCCTAACAAATTTGATATAACACACTCAATGGAGCAATCCAACTTCCACACAAGATCATCTTAGAAAAAAGTGGGTCACATACCTAACCTCCATTTTAAGTCAAAATCAACAAGGAGGCATAACTAGCCCTGGATTCACACGAAGGGTAATTCTAGACCAAACTCGACATTCCCGAGCTAACCACGCTGACAGAATTCTCGTTCGGGCATGTTTACCAATACTGTTGACAAGGGCCAAACTTAGGCCAAATCTTAAAAGTTAAAACACCTTCTAGCACCAACTCACACTGAAAGCCTCAGGATTTATGTCGGCCATGCTACTTGCTTTAAAAGACTCTTCCTGAGCTGATGGAACCATAAGAGTTGGATTCTGAGGACTTCTTCCTAAACTTTTGATCAAAATCAACCCCTTCAAGGTTCAGAAGCTCGAAAACATAAAATTTCTCATAAAACCAAATAAACGGCCATGTGACCAAACTTTTAGTCTGAGAAAGTTATTAATGACTTAGATTGCTATAGGAATGCTTTAAATGACTAACACAAGGAATCAATATAAGAAGTACTTGGAGGGTCATAACAATCATGTCGATCATTTACAAATATTCCTCCAAAATCTCAAGGATCGGGAGTTATTTGCCAAGTTTTTGATGTGTGAATTTTTGCTTGAATCCATGGTGTTCATAGGCATTGTGTCTGGCGAAGGTATTCGAGTCGATACATAGAAAATTGAGGTAGTGCAGAGTTGGCCCAGACCCATATCCCTAACAAATATAAGGAGTTTCTTGGGTTATGTAGGTTACTATAAAAGTCTCCTCGAGGGTTTCTCATCTTCAAATCATTGCATCATGTATTGTAAACTTTTAAATGATTTTACTTCATTCTTTACTTTAGTGGAGTTACTTTCAGTCCTTCCGTTTAGTTATTTATTTTGTTCTACTTTATTACATATCGTGTATCACATATACTAACGTCATTGGATGTTGCATCGTTTCATGATATTGATACAGATATTCAGGATCATCAACATGTGCTTCGTTGAGATCACATTATCCACTTATCAGCTTTTGGTGAGGCCTCCTTAGTTTTTGGTGGACTCTAGTCATTAATTGTTTTAGTAGTATTGGTTAAGTTAGTCGCAGGTTTTATCCCAACAACTATCTTTTGATAGTAGAGGCCTCATAGAAATAGAGAGTTAGTAAGTCTTCTTGTTTTCGTTTAAGATGCTTTGTTAAAACTTGATTATTTATACTTGGTATTTTCAAACAACTTTAAGATTCAACTCATTGCTTTAAATTTTCTTCAATTTTAAGCTTATAAAAGCTTGAGTTAGTGTTCTTCTAAGTAGTCAGCCATGATAAGGGTTCTCTTAGGGATCGTCAATGGTTTTCGAGTGTCAGCCACGTCCAGGGTGTAGATTCGAGCATGAAAGATGTCTAGTACAAAATTTATCCGGCAAAAAATTTGGTTCCAAACTAAAAACTCAACAATCTACTACACTTATGCTTCTCTTCCAGTTGAATATTAACAACAAAAAAATGAAACAGATCATTCCCAAACATTCCAGCCACAACAACATCAAGAAAACACCTTTAAAATCCCAACTTCATATATCAATCCAAATACGATTTTTCGACCGTCCAATTGTATGTCCTTGCTTACATAGCTTAACTATTACTTTGACTCACTCAATTAAATAAGAAGAGTGATATTACTAACTCAAAAAAGTAGCAAGACACCAAATAAAGGAGATTCCTTCTCATTGAAGAATCCTTCAACACACAAGCAAAGAGGAGGGAACAAGTAACACAACTTCTATGAGCTTTCTAGCAATGAATCTCCTTGAAATCTTGTAGTTTTTTATATTTGGTCTAAGGGGACATCTTAGAGAGAGTTTAGAAGTGTTTAATATTCTGAATTGGTCAAAACAAATGACTCAAAATGAAGATGAAAAAATCTCCAATCAACTTAAGGGGCCCACCCTATAGGCTACTTGTGCAGTCTCACTACAATATGAATATCTCTGTGGTACGATTTTGTATCAACAAATAGTTTAATTCATCAGAAACTAGACTCATAGACCTTCAATTTAGATATTGTTGGTTCTCTAACTCTTTGTAGATAGGGAGATTTGCTTGTTCAAAGATAGGCTATATGGGACAGTTTTGGAAAACTTTGTCTTAATAAACCTCTAACTTGTTCTTTTTGTGTTAAGGCTTTCCTTGTCCTAAACTATGGTTTTTGAACTTCAAATACTTCCATATACATTTCTTAGTAAAATTATTGATTTATATGCTCATTTCCATTTGTTGACGTCAACTTAGTAGCACATGTACTAGTAGTTCTGGGGTGTTACAATAGAGTTCAGTGTACTAATCACACACCGAAAAGAGAGTGTCCTACTTGCCAAGGTAAGAACCTTAATTATGAGCTTAGGTGGATCCACTAGCTAGAGTCAATTAAGACTTAAGTCCTATGGGGGCACGTAATTTTGGGACCTGGATAATCACCACTAGTCCAACTCGGTGCTATGTAAACTCTCAACCGAAAAAAAGCATGATAATAATCATATTCATAATCCTTGAAACAGTAAGAATCTAGTAATATCAAATCATTCATAAAATTTCATTGTCATAAGCATATCTCCTTTAAAATCATGATTCATAACATACTCTTTAAGATACTTAATCAAGAGCATATGAATCATGATAATCTTCATAACGAGGAGTACTTCAATTGGAAGCACCATAATTTCATATAACATGCTGATACTTTATTTGAAAGCATACTTCATTAATAAAATGCGTCATAACATAATGCATGTATATCATCATAGCTTGATTCATAAACATAAAATACTTATGTAGCATGGTTTCATAAAAATATCATTAAAGGTATTGAATTATGATCAAATCATGCATAATAATATCAATGATGATGAATAAACTTAAAAACAATTGAACCCATAAGAAAATCATGATAGACTAGAATGGGGTGAGAATCATAATTGAAAATGTTAGGTTTCTTTGAGAGTCAGTGTGTAAAGAAGAACCCATTGATGAAGTTCCCACAAACTTTGATGAAACCGTAATTCAAATTTGAAAGAGGAGACTTGAAACCCTTAGAGCTTTGTAAACCTTATTCTTCCATGGGAGAGAAGACTTGAGCGAGAATTTGGAGTTTGAGAGAATGAGGGTGAATGGGGTGGATAGGGTCTTAGGGAAATCAGTTATACTCTTCAAACTAGGCTTAAAACGATATCGTATAGGAATTAAAAGAGTAGGGAAAGACCCAAATAACCCTAAGAAAATAACTACCGGACATTTCTATGAACACCTTCTACGGTCCGTACATGCTTTTATGGACCGTATTGTCCATCTGTCAATGAACTGACTGAAAGTCAAAGCCTCTGATTATAATCCATGACACCCTTTCACAACCTGTCATTCCTTATACGACCCATACAACCTCCTCGTAGAATGGGTCTGGAGAATAGTCCTGGGTCATCAGGCTTTGAACCACGAACACTAAGTACAAATCATGTTTCCTTTTATGACCCGTATTGGCCAGCCATATAACCCAATAATGAAATCATCAAATCTTTGAGGGATAACTACGACACACCATCTATGAGTCGTAGAACTAAGTACAACTTGTAAAGTCTATTCATAGAACTCAAGGCACAAAAATCACTTAGTCATTAAGACTACATCTACGAGACCTAATTACAACTTGTGTTCCTACCCACGGGTCGTAAGGGTGACTTGTACAACTAGATCTGAGACTTGACATTTTTCAGAAATTTTAAGGCATCAACCACAGGTTTCCACGAGCCATGAAACTATGTACGGCCTATAAACCCAACTTATGAACCACTACACCAACAATTTTTGCACCAAATTTTGCTACATTTCTACTTCCAACTGAGCTATGCACTTCCGAGGTGTTACATAAAGAGTGCCCATTTCCATTTTTTCCTACTGATGTTGTTTTGTTTGATTCCTTTAATTGCCGGAAAACTACGAACGAGTGGAATCATTACATGAAGCTAAAGTTTAGCTATGATCAAGTGAAGTTGTCCTATGGAGGTCAATCCTTACATACAATCGAGTGGAGCTATCACCCCAAGTTAGAGGCCAAGTACATAATTTTAAGTCACTACCTATATGGAGAATACACATCTTGGTAAAATAAGGCAATATGTTACTTCCTTTTTCTTAACTAATACTAGTATATGTACATGTGTGATGCATGAAATATTAAAGTATTATTTTTAATTTCTTAGATTCTGATGTCTTATTCGAATATGTTAAATTATATTACCCTTAAAATATCCAATTATATTGTTCCTTCATGAAATATGCACCCCCTTCTATCCATCTATAACCAAATCTATATGTATAGAGCTAACGAAGACTGTAACTTTCAAATAAATGTACAAAATCTGTTACGGATATTTGTAGTGGTTTAAAGTTAGATTACGTTACCATAAAATATCGTCTTTACTATTCCTAAACAAGGCCTAGTTGATATATTGTTTTACCCGGAAAAGTCATTGGAATTAAGAAAAGAAGGTTTTACTACCAATAGATGCACTCATCATCTCAATTGTTCATAAAAAGTTTAAGTAGATCAAAACTAAAAGTAAGGAAACTGTTGTAGGAAGATTAGAAAACATCAGACTTCTGGTTTAATAAATCAATGGTAAAACTCAGTTGAGGTACACATATGCAGTCCAAAATATAAAAAATTTATATCATTAGGTAACCACTTATAATTTTTAAACATTCACCACATCTCTAAATAATAAAAATGACAAAATTGAGAAGTATAGATAATTTCAAAGTCATTACATTGAATTTTGGAAGAAAATATAAATGAACTGATTCATCTAGATATTAGTTCGTTTTTTAAAGACGAAAACGTATAGGGAGTATACATATATACACAGAGCAGGAGAAGAAGAAGTTGACCAATCAAATCCTTCATACAACCAATAACATATTCTCTAATAAAAACATGAATTGGGTTCAATCTCAACTCATTCAGGACTTTACATTTTAAGAGAATATTCGGTTGAGCCCAATTTAATCTCCAATTTTAAACCATTTTAAGACTCTTTATTTGCATTGATGTAATGTATGTTCCTATATTAAACGTATGAATTACTATCTATGTTATATCTTTTAGGATTTATCTATCCATTTGTAACTTTTTTTAAAAAATAAATTGAATTGAAATTCAAATTGTGGTTATAAAACTTAAAAAACAATATATTAAATTTATTGAGATTAAACGCATCAAATTGGGTGGGTCAAGACCTAACCTATTTTTAAGTCCATTTAAACTCAACCCATTTAAGCCAAAAGTAAACCTGGATGGGTTATGACCCAACCCAATTTCTATTTCAACCCATTTTTAAATCTCCAATTTCAACTCAACCCACCCATTTGATACCCCTACTCCTAACAAACTGTCAGCAAAAAATCTGACGGAACCTGGACAATGGACCAAATAACTCGAACAAAATCTTTAAATCAGTTTCAAATGGCTGTCTGTCGCTTTGTTTTGACACCATGCGAATAAGAAAATAGCTCCACTATCAGAATTGAAAAGGAATGAAGGTATTTATGAAGAGACTTCTTTTTTTCTTCATCAAACATGTCGACGTAATTAGCGTGAAGGTGAGCTTATGCTAATAAGGTAAATACTTAGTACTGTATAACGTCTCTATGACAAAAACGTATAGAGAGTATACATATATACACAGAGTAGGGGAAGAAGAAGCTTTCCAATAAAATCCAACATAAAACCAATAAAAACTTCTCTAGAAAAAAGTTAACAAATTTGGTGAGCCTCCTTGCTTTCCAGAGGATTTCACATATATTTGTCTGTCATTGTTGAGTTGTCGTGGGTTTTGTCCTGACATCTATCCTAGTATTAGAGGTTTCATAGATAGTTAGAGTTAAGGAGTCTCTCAGTATTTCCCTTTTATTTTGAGATGTTTTGCAAACTGTCTTATTTATAACAATGAGTACTTTCAGGCATCCTTAGTGAGTTTTACTTTGAGATTGATTTCTATTCTAAGCCTATTATTGTTGGAGTGAGTCTTCCGCTAAGTAGTCAGTTGGACCAAGCGTTTGCTTGGGGATCAGAAATGATTCTCGAATACTGGCCACGTCCAGGGTGTAGGCTCGGGGCATGAAAAACTTGGTATCAAAGCACATAGTTCAAGAGTCCTAGGGTGTCTATGAGGTCATTTCTAAAAGTGTCCTTCTTATCCGTGTGAAGTGCGCTACATCTTTAATTGGAAGCCTACAATATTTAGAAAGATTTCACTTTCGTCTTACTCCTGTTCATGAGATAGAGTTCAATCCAATATAATTTCTTCTAATCCATGCTTATGCGTGTATTTTAAGATCATGCCTTTACGAGGATCTATTCGAGGACGTCCTTCTAAGAGGAATGTTAATCCTCAAGGTCAAGAGGCTCCCAATGCACTAGAAGTGCAACCCCCTTAGAGAGATATCACCACTGTTATGTTCAAAAATGATATCCATATGCTAACTCAGGTTGTGGCAAATCAGGCTAGTCCACAAGGAGCAGGTCGTCACAATATAGCTGATACATCTAGAATTCGTGAATTCTTCAGAATGAATCCCCCGGAGTTCACTAGGTCAAAGCTCAATGAGGATCTAGAAAACTCTGTGGATGAGCTTTAGAATGTGTTGAGGGTGATACATGTTGTTGATAGTGAGCATGTGGAGTTGGCTACATACGAACTCAAAGGTGTTGCAAGGATATGGTACGACTAGTGGAGAAAGACTTGAGGAAAAGGTGCATAACCCTTAGGTTGGGCAGTGATTAAGAATGCTTTCTTTATGGAGTTTCTTTTCCCTAGAGTTAAGGGAAGCAAAGGTAAGAGAGTCTATGAGTGTGCAAGAGTACAACCTCAAGTTCACTCGATTGTCCCGCTATGCTCCAAAAATGGTGGCTGATATGAGGAGTAAAATAAGTTTGTTTGAGTCTGGGCTATCCCGTTTATCTTATTAGGAGGGGAAAGAAACTGTGTTGATGGGGTATATATGTCACGACCAGAGTCTGCACCCTCGACATAGCCTACACTTGAGATCATTTGCTGGTCCCCAAGCGAATCCTCATCATGGCTGACTACAAGCGGAACACTAACTCCAGCATACTAAAGCTCAAAACAAAATAAAATTCATTGAACTCAAATACAAAGCTTTAACTCAAAGGATTAACTCTGAATATAATAGGATATTCAACTAGCCAAAAATAGGAAAATCATGTCTTTAAAACATTTAACAAAATAAATGAAACAGACTTCTCAAACTCTATTATCCATATATGAACCCGCTAAATGACAAACATGGAAGCCGGGACAAAAACCACAACATCTTGACAAAACTAAAAAGTAAATGGAATCCTCCGAAAGAAAGGAGGCTCAACAAAGCTAACTGAAACTGCAAGTGGTATAATCGAAGCTTCTATTGATGACCTTGAATACATGTATCTGTGTCATAAAAGATGCAGGCCAAATGGCGTCATTACCTGGAATGTAAGAGCATGTAAGGGGAATTCTAAAGCATAAACATAAGCTTGAACTGATGGAAAGAAATATACTTACCGCTTGTCAACTCACTCAACTAAACTCAACTCAGAGAGAATAGGGCTAAAATCAACAATAAGATACTCAACTATGTGAGACATAGTTCAACTCAACTCAGAGAAATAGGGATCAACTCTACAATAAGATACTCAACTCTGTGAAAAATAGTTCAACTAAGCTCAAAGAAATAGGGCTCAATTCAATAATAAGATACTCGACTTTGTGAAACATAGTTCAACTTAACTCAGAGAAATAGGGCTCAACTCAACAATAAGATACTCAAATCTGTGAAACATAGTTCAACTCAACTCAGAGAAATAGGGTTCAATTCAACAATAAGATATTCAACCTTGTGAAACATAGTTCAACTTAACTCAGAGAATAGGGCTCAACTCAACAATAAGATACTCAACTCTGTGAAACATAGTTCAACTCAACTTAGAGAAATAGGTCTCAACTCCACAATAAGATACTCAACTCTGGATACTCAACTCAAGATAAAGCAACAATAAAAGATGCAATATATGGAAAGCTTTAAAAATTTAAATAGCAACTCAATGTATTAAATAATACAATAATAACTCAGTTTGTATATAAAAATACAAAATATAACTCTGTGGGAGATTCTCTAACCGACAACCATCACTATGAGATGTGTGATGATACAACGTCTAGCCGACGTTGCTAGAACTGTCCTATACTTTGACAGGGTATAGAACCTACTCACTAAGTGGATCCACTGGTCTATGCTAAAAACCAATAAGGAATCAACTAAAAAGTATGACCTTTTCTACCCACATTGACTACATGATTTATGGGGGCTGTGAGTTATTAGAACTCTCCCCATATCGGTGCTCAATACTGCTCCCAAAAATATAACTTAGCTCATATGTTTTAAATAAAACATTTCCTCTTTCTCAACTATGAGATTATTAGTCAAAAAGATTTCTCTTAAAAGAGATAGTACTCAAAACTGATGATGAACACCTTTGAAAATTGGTATTTCCTCTCATCTTAAATGTAAAAACATTTACTCTTGGGAATACTTACTTCCCATATATCATTTTAAAGAAAATGACCTCAACTCTACTCTTGCTCAAACTCAAATGCCAAATCTTAAAAAAAAATTATGAATAATTGTGAAAGAATTCTCAAAATAGAGGTCATGCCGAATTATGGGTGTGAACGACTCAATTAAAGGGTTTCAATAACCATATGTAGACTCAATACTTGGAACTCAACAACTCTTGAACTTAAGGACACAAGGATACTACTCATCTCGAGAATGTTCAACTCATAGGGTTCATATGAAATTATGGGCATGAACTACTCAACTCAAGGACTCAATGATACTACTCAACCTAAGAGTGCTCAACTCATAGGGTTCATGGAGAATTATGGGCATGAACAACTCAACTCAAGGACTTCATCGGTAACATGTAGTAGTCCAATAAGTTGGAATATAATCTCAAACGCATTAAAACTCAATGCTCAAGAACTTAGAACTTGAAGATACTACTCCTCTCAAATATACTCAAATTATGGAGTTCATGCGGAATTTATAGGGTGGAGGCTGGTGACCCTGGCGCACTGAGTGGGGCAGGGCGCCGGCCCTTGAACTACAGACAAGTTATGTTGGCGCAATGGTGGGGCGGCGCGCCAACTCTTTCCCAGAACCCCAACGTATTTCTTTGCTCATTTTATGATACTAATTCGTCTAGAATTGAATGGTTTCTTCCCAAATCCCTTAGATTCGTTTACCCAACTAAATTATATGAAAATACACTTGAAAACAACCCTCAAACTCCTGACATTCATCTCAAGAATTTATCAGACCTCATTAATGAAAGAACAAAACTCAAACTTCATGAAACTCATCAAGAACTCAATTTACCCAAATTTATGGATGAAATTCGTAAAAGAACTCATAATTGACGTGTGGGTGAACGAACCCAACACTATGAAAACTTACATACCTGTTAAGGATAAAACCCTTGGTGAAAATCCGCAACAAAAATCAAGAATCTCGACGAACACCTTGAACTTTTCCTCTTTTCTCCTCTTTTTTGTTCTGGAACTCTCTTCTAAAACCAAAGCATATTGGGGATAATGAAACTGATTCTAATCCCTTAATTATTACTAAAATGATTTAAGTTGAAAGGGTTAGGAAAAGACCAAAATACCCCTCATAATTTCGTGTAACTTTCCTTAACTTGACAGGCTGACTTCAAGCGGGCATATCTCACTCATCCAAAATCGAAACGTAGCAAACTCTGTTGTATTGGAAAGATAATCAAAAGACCTTTCATTGGATATCTTATGGGACACCTAACTCATCCTGTACTGAAAGTTATAGTCGTTTGAAGTTGACCCAAAACTTAAAAGAACTTACGAATGACTTGAATGAATTCTCTTTAGTTCTTTTTGGAACTCAAGGTGCTACATCTAGTGACCTTAACACTTAAGAAAATTTTAAATTCCTTGGTAAAATCCTACTCACCATGAAGGATGGGTCGAGTCTTAGGTAAAAAATTATCGGGTTGTTACAATATCTCCCCCTTGGGATCATTCGTCCTCGAATGACAGCTGAACCGTATATGGAATGGGGTTACTCTTATCATCTCTACCATACTAACTAGAATTTCCCATATTACTATTCGGAACCAACTAATGGCTCTCATTTACCTATTTCTCATAGTAAAACCTCATCCTTTCTTCCTCTTCATTTACAACCTTAGATGGAATTATCACATCATCATTATCACAATAAGAACATTAACCTTCTTCTTGTAACATCAGTCCACTGCTAAAAGGACCTCTGAAAAGATACCTCCCATACTCTTTGGAACTCATTATTGTCTTATTCTCAAACATTTGACTTGATTTCTCATCTTATCATCTCCCCCTTAGGTCTAAAGTTGACACCTGAAACCTATGGACCTATTCAATCATCTCTAAAGTGGTCTATACCCCCCCCCCCCTTTTTTTACTGTAACACTTGGAAAAAGTTTATCTCGTGACTATCGAACTCTCCATAAGCTAGTACTAAGACCTCTTTCTATGATGTTTCCCTTAACCACTTCTCATTGGTTTATAAGGCCAATCCATCTAACTCTTAAGTGAAAAACTTGTTTTCATCAGCCTATTGCACATTGACAACTCAATTAGGCTATCTAGGCACACAAGGAAAATCATTAACTTAATTGGGACCTCATCGGGTAACATACCATCTCGGTACACCTCTTAATGCTCTTGTTACTCTTGCGACTTAGCCACTATTTATTGACCTTATCTAAAGGTTAGGGTCTCTCACTTGTACTGCTCATATTTATTGCATCTAACATCTCAATTCTACACATGCTCTCATTTAAGTCTACCGGATCAAATCTCAAGGCTAACATCATCATCCTCATGTTGCCACTCTTTTGATCATGACACTTATCTCAAATTCAAGTTTAATGTTTATTACTAAACCCAAATATCAATATGATTGCTCGCTTACTGTACTAACTTACAACTACCAGATAAACGTGAATAAACACTCTCCAACTAAAACATCATGACAAGTAGTCAATCGTTATCTCTCCGTCTACATACTTACGAATTATCGTCACATTCCATTTCACAACTTCAGTAATATTTATCCATTTGTTATACATCATTGCCTAATTAGTTCGGTAATCCTCTTAATATAATGGGCTCTCCCTTAATAATCATAAGCCTAGTTTTGAGCAATCACCTCATGAATACTTCTGCTCTTCTATCTAACACCTACACTTGGTCGTTACCAACACGATGACACCTCATCATAAACTCATTTCTAGTAAAAATATACTTTAACTCATCCTAACTAGTAACTCTTCCTCTTCCTTCTATCAAGAACTCTCTACAATATTATTATTCCTTTTTCTACTCATAAAGGATCTCATCACTTATAACTGACTGGGTGCATGACTGCAATAGCATAATCTGCCCCATCACTATATCCCTTTCATAGATCTCTATACCTCTGCTTACTTTCATGTAACTTTGGGCACTTTCACTACTACTGCTCATAATCTCGTAACTCATACTATCTCTCAGGTGAGAATAATATCAAAACTATAAAATAAACTTCCTCATAAGGATCTCAACTGGAACAAGGTTTAGAGAATAAAGTACATCTCGCTTTTAGCTTGAACGAGCAATTCATATGAACATGAGTGCATTCCTCTGAAACTCCACACTTAACTCAATCATGGGCTTCTCTCAAGCCCCTTTAGAGTCTCATGACTTCCTCAAGACTCTTGCTAAGAATAACTCATCCATAAGGATCTTGGGCTTTACTTTTCAACCACCTTTAGTATGAGGGGTAGTCGAATGGATATGAGGATGCACGAGTTAGAATAAATTCCTTTTGGCACAGTTCTACTGCATGATTTAGAGTATGAAAGAAGGGAAACTTTTCTTAAATATTTGTAGTCCCTCATATATAGAAGTGGGGCCCTCACAACCATAAACAAGATCCTACCTACACGACTTCATAGACACCCTAGTACACTTGAACTATGTGCTCTAATACAAAGTTTGTCATGACCCGAGTCTACACCCTAGACATAGCCAACACTCGAGAACCATTGTTGGTCCCTAAGCGAACCCTCATCCTAGCTAACTACAAGTGAAAGACTAATTCAAGCATAAAAAGGATCAAAACTGAATAAAATTCATTGAACTCAAATACAAAGCTTCAAATCAGAGGATTAACATTGAATATAATAGGATATTCAACTAGCCAGAAATAGGCAACTCAAGTCTTTAAAACATTTAACAAAATAAAGGAAACATACTTCTCAAACTCTACTATCCATCTATGAAGCCTCTAAATGATAAAGATGTAACTCGGGACAAGACCCACGACATCCTCACAAAATGAAAAAGTAATTGGAATCCTCCGGAACCAAGGAGGCTCACCAAAGCTAACTCAAACTGGAAGTGGTATCAATGAAGCTTCTGTTGATGACCCTGTATCTGCATCATAAAATATGCAGGCCAAGTGGTGTCACTACATGGAATATACGAGCATGTAAGGGAATTCCAGAGCATAAACATAAGCTAGAACTGATAAAAAGAAACATACTTACCTATTCTCAAGTTACTCAATCTGACTCAACTCAAAGAACATAGTTCAACTAAACTCAGAGAGAATAGGGGTCAACTCAGCAATAAGATACTCAACTCTGCGAAACATAGTTCAAATCAACTCAGAGAAATAGGAATGAACTCAACAATAAGATACTCAAGTCTATGAAACATAGTTCATCTAAACTCCGTGAAATAGGGCTCAACTAAACAATAAGATACTAAACTCTGTGAAACATAGTTCTACTCAACTCAGAGAAATAGGGCTAAACTCAACAATAAGATACTCAACTCTGTGAAAAATAATTCAACTCAACTCAGAGAAATGGGAATCAACTCAACAATAAGATTCTAAACTCTATGAAACATAGTTCAACTCAACTCGGAGAAATAGGGCTCAACTCAACAATAAGATACTCAACTCTGTGAAACATAGTTCAACTCAACTCAGAGAAATAGGGCTCAACTCTGGATACTCAACTCAAGATAAAGCAACAATAAAATATGTAATATATGGGAAGTTTTTAAAACAGTAGATAGCAACTAAATGTATTGAAGAATACAATAAGAAATCAGTTTGTATATAAAAAAAATATAAAATATAACTATGTGGGAACCTCTCTAATCGACAACCATCACTATGAGCTATGTGATGATACATTGTCTAGCCCATACTGCCAGAACTGTCCTATACTTTGCCTGGGTATAGAACCTACTCACTAACTGGATCCACTAGTCTATACTAAAAATAAATAAGGAATCATCCAAAAAGTATGACCCTTTCTATCTATGTTGGCTACATGGTTTATGAGTGCTGTGAGTATGACCCTTTCTATCCATGTTGGCTACATGGTTTATTGGGGCTGTGAGTTGTTAGAACTCTCCCCAATATCGGTGCTCAATATACTCCCAAAAATATAACGTAGCTCATATGTTTTAAAGAAAACATTTCCTCTTCCTCAACTTTGAGATTATTACTCAAAAAGATTTCTCTTAAAAGAGATGGTACTCAATACTGCTCATGAACTCCTTTGGAAATCGATGTTTCCTCTCATCTTAAATGTAAAAACATTTACTCTTAGGAATACTTAGTTCTCATATATCATTTTAAAGAAAATGAACTCAACTCTACTCTTCCTCAAACTCAAATACTCAAGTATTAAAAAAAATTATGAATAATTGTAAAAGAATTCTTAAAATATAGTTCATGCCAAATTATGGTCGTGAATGACTCAATTCAAGGGTTTCAATAACCATATGTAGACTTAATACTCGAAACTCAACAACTCCAAAACTCAAAGACTTAAGGATACTACTCATCTCGAGAATGTTCAACTCATAGTGTTCATGTGGAATAATAGGTATGAACAACTTGATTCAATGACTCAATGATACTACTCATCTCTAGAGGGCTTAACTCATAGGGTTCATGTGGAATTATGGGCATGAACAACTCAACTCAACGACTTCATGGGTAACATGTAGTAGTCCCATAAGTAGGAATATAATCTCAAAAGGATTAAAACTCAATGATCAAGAACTTAGAAATTGAAGATACTACTCCTCTCAAAGATGTTCAAATTATGGAGTTCATGCGAAATTTATGGGCATGAATGACTCGGTCCAAGGCTCTCAATGATAATGTAGACTCATGAATACATTATGCTCATTATCATACTCAATTACTTGAGTCTTGAAACAAGTTATTAGTAATTGTAGAAGACTCCTTAAAAAGACTCAAAGGGACTTTCTCAAAATACTCGAAAGAATTCTCAAGACTTGTCTCTTAACTCTACCTCGAATTTGAATTATAAATTCTAGGTTATGATTCATGTTAGGAATGATTTATCAATGTTTATAAGTATTTTACAGTAGTATGAATCAAGGGGGAGTAAAGGTACCCTTTGAAGGAACTCGAACAGGCCAAACGACAAAGAAAGGGTGGGGGCAGGCGACCTTGGTGCACTGAGTGGTGCAGGGCGCCAACCCTTGCACTACAGACAACCTTTGCTGGCCCAATGGTGGGACGGTGCACCAGCCCATGCCCAAAAAACCCCAAAGAATTTCTTTGCTCATTTTCTGACCCCTAATTCGACTAGAAACAAATGGTTTCTTCCCAACTCCCTTAGATTCGTTTACCCAACTTAATTATTTGAATATCCACTTGAAAAAAACCCTCAAACTCCTAACATTCATCTCAAGAATTTATCAAACCTCATTAATCAAAGAACGAAACTCAAACTTCAAGAAACTCATCAAGAACTCATGATTGGCGTGTGGGTGAATTAACCCAACACTATGAAAACTTACATACCTCTTAGGGATCAAACCCTTGGCGAAAATCCGCAACAGAACTCAAGAATCTCGATGAACGCCTTGAACCTTTCCTCTTTTCTCTTCTTGAACTCTCTTCTAAAACCCTTAGCATATTGGGGATGAATAAAACTGATTTTAATCAATTTAGACCCCTAAATTATTACTAAAAATTATTTAAGCTGAAGGGGTAAAGAAAATACCAAAATACCCCTCATAATTTTGGGTAACTTTCCTTAACTGGACAGGGTGACTTCAAACGGGAATATCTCACTCATCCAAACTCAAAACTTAGAAAACTTGGTGGAGTTGGAAAGATAATTCAAAGACCTTTCATTTGACACCTTATGGGCAAAATAAATCATCTATACTGAAATGTATGGTCGTTTGAAGTTGATTAAAACATAAAAGAACTTACGAATGACTTGAATAAATTATCTTTAGTTCTTTTTGGAACTCAAGGTGCTACATCTAGTGACCTTAACACTTAAGGAAATTTAAACTCCTCAGTAAAATCCTACTCACAACGAAAAATGGTTTGAGTCTTAGCTCAAAAAAATTTCGGGGTGTTACAATATAAACATATATAGGCTTATGATTCATGTATAGTAGCTGGAGGAGGATAGGTTGGAAGATAGGGAAGAGTTCTGCAATAAGAGGGCTATGACAACAAATCAATAAGTCCGACCAGCAGAAGATCGCGAATGTAAATCAGTCATCCTTCTAGTAGAGGTCACCTGTACCTGCTCCATCGCTAGTTCACATGCACCAAGGAACATGAATGATCACAAGAACCAGAACTCCACAATATCAGAGATCAACCTACTTAGTCTCAAGGTAGTATGGCACAAAGGGCTACTTGGACCCCTACATGCACTAAGTGTGGTAGTAGCCACCCAGGATCATGTCATGATGCTTCCAATACCTGCTTCAAGTGTGGTCAGACGAGTCATTTTATGAGAGAGTTCCCTAAAAACAGGCAAGGGAATGGGGATAATAGAGCCCAATCTTCTTCATCAGCTTCAACAGATAGAAATACCCAAAGAGGAGCTACATCACGAACAAGGGCAGGTACGAACCGTCTGTATGCCATAGCTAGTCGTTGGATCAGGAGAACTCACTAGATGTTGTCACTAATATGCTTAAAGTCTTTACTTTTGATGTTTATGCCTTACTTGATCCAGGTGCGAGTTTGTCTTTCATGACTCTTTATGTAGCCATGAGGTTCGGTATTTCCCCCTGAACAACTTCTTGAGCCCTTTATTGTTTTCACACTTGTGGGTGAGTCTATTATAGTAGAAAAAGTCTATCGTGATTGGACCATATTTATCTATCACATGGACTAGCTTCATGATTGTTATGCCTCAGTCGATTGTAGAACCCGAGTAGTCAAGTTTCAGTTTCCTAATAAGCTAGTTTTAGAGTGGAGTAGTTTCGAAGAGCCTAAAGGTCGTTTTATTCCATACCTTATATAAGGCCAGAAAGTTATTCTCTAAGGGGTGAGTCTATCAATTAGTCCACATTAATAACTTTAGTGTTGAGACATCACCTATTCAGTTAGTTCCAGTTATGACTGAGTTTCTAGAGGTCTTTCTAGACTATCTTCCCGGAGTCCCATCTAAGAGATAAATAGACTTCGAATAGATATTATTTCTGATACTCAACCCATTTCTATTCCGCCATATTGAATGACTCCCGCTGAGTTCAAAGAGTTAAAAAAGTAGTTGACAGATCTTCTTGATATGGGTTTCATCTAACCTAGTCTCTTACCTTGGGGCGCTCCACTCTTATTCATGAGAAACAAAGATGGTTCCCTTAAGATGTGTACAATTACTTCTAGGTGAACAAGGTCACCATAAAGAATAAGTAGCCTCTTCAGAGAATTGATGACCTTTTCAACCAACTTCAAGGTGCCACTTGTTTCTCTATGATAGACCTCATATCTGGCTAGCATCAGCTGAGAGTGAGAAAAAGTTACATCCCACAGACAGCTTTCAGGACCTGCTATGGTCATTATGAGTTCCTTGTTATGTCATTTGGTTTGACTAACGCTCGTGCAACATTTATGGATCTTATGAACAGAGTATTTAAGCCATATCTAGACATGTTTGTTATCGTATTCATTGATGACGTATTGGTATTAGAGGAATGAGGAAGACCATGCTAGTCATCTCAAAATAGTCTTCCAAACTCTCAAAGATCGAGAGTTATATGTCAAATTTTCTAAGTGTGAGTTCTGGCTTGAATCTTTGGCGTTCTTAGGCCACATTGTGTCTGGTGAAGGAATTTGAGTTGACACTCAGAAGATTGAAGCAGTGCAAAATTTTCCCAGACCCAGATCCCCAGCTGATATAAGGAGTTTCTTGAGGTTGGTTGGTTACTACAGAAGGTTTTTTTTTTAGCCAATAATTTGTTTTTCCTTCATCATCCTCATACCCTACCACCCCAAGCCCTTTGTACCACCATCCCCACCCCACTCCTTCATCTTCCTTACACCCCACCACTTGAACAACCACTTTCTTCTTCTTCTTCTGTAACACCTCGGAAGTTAGTAGGTTAAACTAGAGCATAAATGTAAGGGTTAACATCAAGGGAAGAGGGCTAGAGCCAAGGAAGATGGGCAAGGGCCAAGTCTTGCCCAAAATTTGCCAGCCTACTGCCCACCATGACCACGAAAGTCTTCATGACCCGTGGTGGTGAGGCAGTGAGCTCACAAAGCTGGCCCAATAAAGGCTCCCCTTCACGAGCCACTTCACGGCCCGTGGTGAAGACCACGACCTGTGGGAAGACTCGTGGGGTTGCCTTCACCTTATGGGGGGGGGGGGGGGGGGGGGGG
>JAJOOR010021249.1:0-27332 GCA_036250505.1 Solanum acaule | reverse complement strand
TGAACACTAGCACAATCTATACTTTCACATCTGCCCATCTGGCAAAGGTGCTCTGAACACAAGCTTACCCCCCCCCCCCCTCCCCCAACCACCACCACACACACAGCAAGACAGCCATCTCCTCTGGGATGCTAAATTCTCAGAGTTCAGAGAGTTTCTACAACTCAAAGCCTTCTATAACAATCAAGGTTTCGGTTTCTCAGGACCAAGTCCAAGTCTCAAAATCTCCATGAGCCAGATCAGATCTCAGAGTTGAAGACGAACAAGAGTGTCTTTAAGATTCTTTTTATGCTGTTTAACTATATCAAAAGTGCCTATCACATGAAATAACATGAACTACGAAATCCAATAACTTTGTATTAAGAAATTTATCGAATATGTACAAATATTAAGTTCACAATCCAATTATTAACACTTCAAAATCGATAAGATTCAACAGATAGACCCTGGAATTGCATCCACATTGAGATGTCTGCATAACATGTAGCCCATCTTTTCGGATGTGTACAAACACAGATACACAAAACAAAAAATTTAATGCAGATGCAGAATTGAACATAAGATTCATGGATTAAATGAAGAATGACTTACAGAGAGAGCGAAGAGACGATGGTGTGGATGGAGTAGAGATGGTGAGAAGCTTGCGATGTTATATTGTAGGCTTCAAAAACCTAAATTGTCTTTGTCAAAAAAACCTAAATTGTCTTTGTCAAAATCAGTAGAGGTAGGGGTAGAGACCTTGAAGAAGATACTACATAAAAAATTATAATAACAAAAGACCACTTAGACAAAAGAAAAAAATAACTGAATGTACTTGTTATAATTGTGAAAAACTAGAACATATTAGCTAAAAATTGTAAATTACCCCCAAAATTCTAAGAAAAAATAAATATTTGAAGTAATAATCGATAATGAAGAAGAATATACACAAATAGAATATATAGATTATGAACTAGAAAGTGATGATAGTATATATGAATTATCCGAGAATGAAGTAAACGAAGAAGAAGATAATTTATATAATAATATAGATGACTGAAAAAGACGTACAGATAATAACCCAAGAGGATCATATAACTGAAGAATCTACGGAACAAAAAGTAATATTTGAACAAATAAAAGAAAAAGAACTAGACTTAAGTGTAGAAAAAATATTTAAAGTACCAATAATAAAAAATTTATTTAAAAGACAAAAAGAAGAATATTACGTGGTAAGCCAAAAAGAACACATAATAGATTTTAAATATACCAGAGGAAAAGCGAAAATACAAATAATAAATAAAAGAATAATAAACAAAGAAATACAAGAAATTAAAGCTAAAGACCCAATAAAATATGTACACCTAGGAGGAACAGAAATATTAATAAAAACATGTTTCAGAGAAGGAATAGATACACCAATAGAAATATACCTAGCAGACGACAGAATAGTAGAACCTATAGAAAAAAGTATAATAAGTGCAGTAAAGGAAAATCTAATATACCAAAAATTCAAATTTATAATAAGCGCCAATTATTCAGTAGCAGTAAACGATAGAAACATAGATAAATCCCTAATATTATATTGGAAAATGTCAGGAATAGAGTTAGCCCCAGGGAGTAAGATATTTACAGCAAGATGTAAAAATCTATATGTACTAACAACAAAACATAAAATAACAGCAAAAAATAAGATAAATAGAATAAAGATAGAAAATCCCTTTGAACAAATTGTTACAGTAATAGATAATAATGATTACAGTTACAAAGAAATAGATACGAAAAAGAAATTACAATCGTTTCTAGGATTAGTAAATCAAGTAAGAGAATATATACCTAATTTAGCAGAAAACTTAAAACCTTTGCATAAGAAATTAAAGAAAGATGTAGAGTATCATTTTGACAATAAAGACCAAAAACAAATACAAAAAATAAAATTATTATGTAAAAATTTACCTAAATTATGTTTTCCAGATGAAAAATAAAGAATTTACATATATAGTGGAATCAGATGCAAGTGAAATAAGCTACGGAGGAGTATTAAAATATAGATATAATAAAGAAAAGGTGGAACATCATTGCAGATATTATTCAGGAACATTTACAAACCCCGAAATAAAATGGGAAATAAATAGAAAAGAATTATATTCAATATATAAATGTTTACTAGCCTTTGAACCATACATCGTATATAACAAATTTATTGTAAGAACAGATAATACGCAGGCAAAATAGTGGATAACAAGAAAGGTACAAGATTCAGTAACGATCAAAGAGATACGAAGACTAGTATTAAATATATTAAATTTTACATTTACAATTAAAAAAATATGTACTAACAAGAATGTTATTGCAGATTACATCTCAAGACAAAGCTACACAGACTGAAAAAGAAAATACTATAGAAGAAATACTCAAAGCTATGAACCTACTTTGCACAAAAGTAGAAAATATTGACAAAGAGCTACAACAAATAAAAAGTCAGCAACATGACTATAAAAATGCGGAGTTAAGTCGATCAGAAGACTTAAAATTTATATGAAATTTAAACTTTAATTTTGATAGTAATTCTTTTGGATATACAATCTTTATGGTTTTTTTTCATAATTTTTTGATATATATGAAAACAATGGAAAAAATATTATGAATCATACTTATTTTATTCCTAATTACTTGTCCAATTTTTCTTTTATACTGATTCAATTTGACAAATCAAGAAATGACAAACTTTTGTTTTATTTATTATACCCTCAATTAATTAATTTTGAAAAATGTGAAATTCTTGAACATCTTAAATTTGTAATTCATCCACTTCATAATTAATAAGAGTAACATTGTAAATTCACTATGTCAATTATTTTTTCTTAATAGGTGTGTCAATTTAAAAGTGGACTAGTAATTAGAGACGAATGGAATAATAATTAACTATTTTAAATACTTAAAAACATACAAACAAATTCTGACCCTTTTAAAACAAGTTAATAACTTGTTTATTTATTAATTCAATCTACTTTGATTTTCTTAAATTCAGTCAATCCGTCCATTTTAATACATACTTATATAAATTTGACTTGATGGGTAAATGTTCTCAATATGATTTAAAATGTTGTGGCTAGTCGGTTGCCTTATCTTCTAGGCAAGTTCATAAGGTAATATTTTCTACACCGTCATCAATATTAAGAAGTTAGACTTTTGATATAATCCATGATTTATTATTTTCCACTCCACACGTTATAATGTCTTTGCCGCATGGACTAAAGAATATAGTCGTAAAAATCTCCGAATTTTTTTTATAAATTATAATAATTAACAATTTAAATATTTAAAAAAATTTATCTGACTCTCAAATTTTTAATTATTCCATTTAAATTGATTCGATCTTGAGAAAATATTTTAGCAAGGGGCATACGGTGTGGAGTTGAAAAGTTTGAAATTTGAAGTGTAAATAGGAGTGGGGAAAAAAACAAAGAAATTAAATGGGAATGAGCTGGCTATGAAATATTTTAATGATGATCTTTTAACTATATACGAGGGTAAAAAAAAAATCGTATCCGAACTATTGATAGTCTTAATATACAACATGAGTATATGACATAATAAATTGTCTCAAACTTTTATAGGAGCATGAAACTCTTAGAACCAAGAAAAGTGTTAAAAACATCCATAAATTTGACGAGAATTTAAGAGTGTATTTCACTAATATTGCATGATCGGGAGTGTATTTAAGTTCAGTTAATCAAGTAAAAATATAATTTTAAGGCTATCAATAGTTCAAAAATAAAACTTATATTTCGTATCAAATTTTAAAATGATTTCAATATTTCTCTCTATGATAATTAGCAAGACAAAAAGGTTTGTTCAATTTTTTTTTTTGCGTAAAATCAAATTATATATAACACTATAATACTTTTTATTTTACGTGTAATATAATAGAGATTAAAGTTTCTTAATTCATTTTTCGAATTATATCGAAAGGTAGAAAATGTAAAGTTGGATATTTCGTGGCCACAAAGATTGATATACAATCAATGATACTAATGACTTTGAAGTGTAATCATTTGATCACTAAATTATTTATTGGTATAAAACAAAAGAAGTAAACATAAATAGTAGATACACGTCGAGACGCGGAATCTTTCTCTGCAATCTGAATTCCGTTTCTGCTTTAGATTGCGTGAGGTAAAGGAACTTTGACACATTGAAAAACAAGTGAACATAATAAGTCTACCAACATGAATTGTGATACAGTGATGAGATTGTTTTATCCTTAATTAGAGGTCTCATGATCAAGCTCTGGGTATGGAGAAAATTCGATTCGAAGTGTCATCCTCAAATAGATCTTGCAATGCGTGATTCAAATTTAATCAAAACTTCAATATAGACTCCAAACACCAGGTGAAAAACGAAAAATAAAATAAAATAGTAAGTCTTACTTCTATTTGAGTTTTCTTTGATGTAATGGTACCACCACTTTCCATAAAATACTACTCTTACCCCCTAGACTATTAAAATGTTACAACCCCGTTTATATAATATGATTTTTATATTATATTAATGTAGTTTTACTGGGTTATCTAAGAGGAAAAATTACTTAATTACATAAATATTTCCATCATATTTACTTCCTTCGTTTCATTTTATGGGGCAATTTATGATTTGGTACGATGTTTAAGAAAAAAAGAAGATTTTTAAAACTTGTGGTCTAAAATAATTCTTAAATATTTGTGTGGTTGAGAATCATATCATTAAGGATAAATGGAATTTTGAAGTTAAATTGTTTCTAATTATAGTAAGGTGACATTCTTTTCGGGACGTCTTAAAAAGGAGAGGGTGTCACATAAAATGAGACAGGTGGAGTAATTGATTTTCCTATTGTTTGAAATAATTACATACTGTCAAATTAGTTGATAATTTCATACCAGATTTTGAGTTAGATACACCTTAATACATATATTTTTGCTACTAGATACACTCTGAAATACAAATACGCAAGGAGAAAGGTGAGCGAGAGACTCAAATACATGTAAATCCCACTAGATACATGTATTTGAAGTATCTAGTACATTCTAAAATATAAATACGTAAGGAGAGAGGCGAGCGACATAGGATAGAGGCAAGCAAGATAGGAGAGATGTGAGTGAGAGAATCGGATACATGCGAATACATTTGGATATAATGCATCTGAAATAAATTATACCTAATTTTGACCCCTTGTATCTGATATACATATATAGGGATGCACCAGATATATGTATCTGACGATTGAAATCTGGGATAATTTTAAAAACTCACCAGAAATACATAATTAAGCCCCACACTAATAGAATTCGTGTTGGTTGCATTATTTAATATGTTTGCAAACATATCCAGACTATAACATTGAATTAACGAGAACCTGATATATTTTGTTCAGAGTAGAAAACAAATGTATATAATTTTATTTACTGTAAATTTAGTTATTATTGTATATTTATTTGAGGTTGTAAACATAGAAATTCTTAAACTTCGAATTCTAAATATTCATCAATTTAAAAATTATCATTTAATATTTGTTTTGATAAGAAGTTATTTATAAAATGACCTAGTAATGTAAATATTAATAATATTAGGAATTTCTACCCCCTCCTCCCATATTATGCCTAATGTTGGTGATATGTATGTACAAGCTAAGTTTCTTTGCTTTACTCTTTGTTGCTGTTTTCTTTTTCTTTGCCTTATCTCTTTTTGGTTTTCTTTCTCATTAGACTTTCTTTGCTCACAGAGCTAGCTTTCTCTTTTCTTCCTTTCCTTCTTATTTTCTAAGAAAAACAAAAATCTAATTAAAATATGTATATATCAAGTTCAGCTAATTTATATATATATATATATATATATATCAAGTTCCTTCTTAATTGTGATAATTTATCCAAGTTCAGCTTCAAATGTTGATATATATATCTAGCACAAGCCCAAAACCTCTTTCTTCGCTCAACACCTTTCCATTGTTTTGACCAGTTTGCAAGTATATGCCTAATGTCTTGCACACATTCTGGAACCGACTCCTGAACAGCTAAATATAATCCCTGAAAAAACTTGTGGTTAAAATCACTCAAAACAATAACTAAAATCTCTGTTGCTTGGACTCTTCAAGAATGTCAATGAGGGCATGTTGTATTAGCCAAAAATAGTGTATTTTTTATTAATCCAATACAAGTGCGGCATCAAAACTGAAGAGTCAGCACAACTAAGACTAAAATCACTTAACAACTAAAGCTAAAAGGGATGAAAATAGTAGCTAATAAAAAATAAAAAAGCCAAAACAGTAGCTAAACAAGTTGAAACACTAGAGTTACTAATTTTGTGGACAAGATAGAATGTTGTTATGAACTATCAAAAAGTCCTTAGAAAATGCTGAAATCAGTAGCTAAAAACTACTTATAACACATCAGCTAAGAAATCATGAAATCAGTAGTTAAAATTGGATGATAAGAGCTGAAAACAGAGGTTAAAAAGAGTAGCTAAAATTACTTAAAACACATCAACTAAAACTTGTTAAATCAGTAGCTAAAAAAGCTGAAAATAACAGCTAAGATTGGCTTAAAAAACTGAAAACAGAGGCTAAAAGTCGTGCCTTTTGCATATCACTTATGATAGTCAATCCTTCTCCTTCACCATTAATGTCCAAATCAGATTTCAAGATTCTCAAAACCAAATCCAAGTATCTCTACTTTCAGTTCCAACAACATCTCATGCTATTGGGAACATCTGATTATTCCCATCCTTTGCTATAGCAACAAGTAGCTGGCCTTTAGATATCCCCTTCAAAAAGCAGCCATCTAACCCAATGCACTTTCTACCGCCCTCAATGAATCCTTTTTTCAAAGCTGAAAAACAAATATAAAAGGAATGAAAGAGTTTTTTTCCATCATCACAATTTGATTCAAGAAGCATATCTCTGTTGACATAGATTCTACTAAACTCAGCAACATGATCACCCATTATCTTTTTCAACACCATTTTTCTGGCCTTCAAACACACAAACTTACCAACATACAATCCCATGTCTGTCATGACCAAGTCTTGTATTTCCCATCCCTTTATGCAAGGTTGAGAAACAATTCTACTTTTATAGTACTTAGCCAAAAACTTAGAGCTGCACATTGTGTTGGTATTGGTCCTATAACACTTATGTCTAGGATTGGAAGATTTGAAATCTTTGCTTGCATAAAGTATCCAAGGACAGCCACTAGCTATGCATTTTACCCTGATCCTTCTTTGATCATTGTGGATCTTATCCGGTTGACAACCTCTCTCAATTGCATACTTGCTCAAAGCTTCTCTGAATTTTTTCACATTTTCAAATACCATATTTAGTTGCCACACAACTTTTTTCCATGTTGGATCATATGAGAACCTCTTGTCCTTCTTTCTTGCCCTTAAAATATCAGATCGTTCCCCCTCACTTTCACTTTCAAAACTGTCGACATAAGAACTGTCATAAAAAGTCTCATCAGCTACTAGCTTACCAAAGGTGTGTTTTTCAAACTAAAGTGTAATAGTTTAGGTGTGTTTCTCACACTTTCAATAGTTTGGATATGAAATTCAAAAAAAGGATTAGGTGTGTTTTAACCACTTTATCTCTTTAAAAAAAAAAAACTTAAAATAATCAATCCAAACAGGTTCAAAGACCTTCATCTCTTTTTTCTTCTTATTCATTTGCTCATCCAATCTAATATTTAAACTTATTAGACTAACAACTTAACTACTCGATATGCTCCATAAACTTCTTTTTGTTTGTTTTCATAATAAGATCATATGAAGAAAAACAAAACACTAGTTATTAACTCACATCTAATAGCAAGGCAAATAACGCCGATTGCTACGGTTTGAAAATACAGAACAAAAAGAGAACCAAGGCAAGTGAGCAGGAAATCTTTGGTCCATTATGTTGTCGAAAAAGAAAGGATCCCATTCCCATGTAAAACCTATTCTTGCAGTGACTTTCTGGCAGCATCTTCTTCTGCTTTCATTTTCCTTTCCCACTTTCTCTTCCTATAATCAGCCAACATTTCAGGCATTTTTTGCATCAGTTCAGTGGTCTTTGCCCGTTTTTCTGCTGATATTCTGTCACACTTGTGCCCTTTCTGATTCGTTCTCATTTCCTTTCTCGCTGGATCGTATGGCCAATCTTGTCCAGCAAGAACAACTTCCTTGCGCAAACGAGCTCGATGGCGAGCACTGATCCCTAGAGGTTTCCAGGCTCCAAGCTCCCAGTAACCCCAAACTCCCTTTGAAAGCTCATCCTTGTATTTTACCACCTTTTCTTGCTATGGATATTGATATTCCCCAACTGCTTTTGCTACAGATTTTACAGCTTTTCCAGCCATTCGTCCTGGAAACAAATATGTAAAAAAAAATCTTTGAGATTTCTCACAAAGTTCAATTTTACTCACGCAAGTTTATCAAGCATACTAAAATGAGATGTATGGAAATTAGGCAGGTTATCAAGAGAAAGTTCCAAGGTTATTCCATGATTGTAAGTGGATGCCACAACATATAGCGAATGGAAATATAACAAGAGTTTGAAAATGCAAGATCCTCTCATAGGATGTCCCTCTGAAATAACCATCAAAACTACTACCTGTTGCCGCTTAAGAAAATATTAACTAGAATATTTGGTATAACTACGTCCATACACACCTCCTTTGTACACCTTCATTTTATACTAAGGCAGGACTTGGATCTATTATGATTTCAAAAACTATTTACTAAAGATCATTGAGACAGAAGACAAACTATGGGAACCAACTTAACCAGAAAATGCTCTTGGTCCTTTTCAGCACAAAGAAAGCATCAGAACCAATTTGAGGAATCTATAAATAGTGTAATAAAAAACAATAGATATGTGTGTCCATTTTCAATCATACTTACAACCCTGCATCATAGACATTTCTTTTGAGCCGAGGGTCTACCTGGAACTAGGGGTGGGCGTTCGGTCGGTCGGTTCGGTTCGGCAAAAATGTGAAACCAGCCCCCAAGGCCTAGCTCAAGTGGCAAAAGGTGGAGAATTTGTGGCTTAGGTCGCAGGTTCAAGCCCCACACCATGCAAAGCGAAGCTCGGTATTTAAGTGGAGAAGGGTAGAGGGGCAGGCTGTGATTGGTCCAACGGGCGGGTCACAAACGGATTTCTCGGTTATAAAAAAAAAAGTGAAACCAAACCAAATTGAAATAAATTCGGTTCAGTTCGGTTATTACAATTTCGGTTTAACCAAATTTAATAAATAGTAAGAGTAACAATGCAACAGTACAACACACTAACAGACTGCATCCAAAGGAAGAGGATGTATATGTATCTATCAACTGAATATGAATCTTCATAGGCAATAGCAATAGTAAATAATGTATCCTTATGTTTGGTATTACACCAATAGAATTCACAAGTTATACATGTACCAACACTGCAACACATCCTAATTTACCACTCCCCTAGACAAATGATTTGTATGTGGAACAAATTACAACAGCTAGGCCGGCCTCAATGCTGTAACATGAGTTGACAATACGGATTTGAAGACCGAAGGGAATCTGAAAACAGTCCCAGGAACTAGGATATACAGGATTTGCACTTTAATAGTACCATGATCTGTATATTCTCTTGAAGACATTGTTTTTTATATGATAGGGCTACTTAGGTTCCTTGAAAATTTCATGTTTAGCTTTCTCTAACTTCCTTGTCTTTATAAATTTTTTTATAACATACTTTTTAAAGTAAGTACATAAATGTGCATTTGAGAATATCACTACATACGTTTGTATGTAATTTATCATACATTAACAATAGCAAAAAGAAACAAATTTGAGATTCCATGAAGTTTCAAATATGATCTGGTTTTAAATGTCTGGTCTGTATTTTAAGGTATGAGGTTGACTAATTCAATATAAGTATTCAACATGAGAGTTGGGACGTGATGAGCACTGACCTTTGAGGCGCGACTCGCGAGCGAGCACTGAGCAGTGGCCAATGAAAAATGGCTTGCGGGCTGCGAGCACTCAGTGAGGACTGAGCAGCGGGCAGCGGCTGGCCTGAACTTAAGAGACAAAGGACGACGAGCTGAGAGATGAGAGATTAAGAGTTGAGAGACAACTGACGAGAGTTGAGAGATGGGAGTTAGGGATTTCACTCTTTCAGTTTAGGGATTTCAATTCTGATTGGAATTTGGGCCACATTTGTGGGCTATGGGTAATGGGCCGGCTAGAGCATGGGCTGAAGACTGAAGTAATTTAATTAAGGGTGTAAAGAATATATATATAATTTTGGTTAACCGTTAACCAATTTTCTTTAGCTAAAAAACCGAAATATTGAAATTTGAAACCGAAATAGAAATTTAAACAAATTTGGTTCGGTCGGTTTTTTCGGCTTTAACCATATTATGCCCAGGCCTACCGGGAACAACCCACATAGGTAGGGGTAAGGTAAGGTCTGCGTACATGCTACCCTTCCCACTCCCCGGCCTCACTATGGGATTTCACTAGTATATTGTTGTTGTTGTTGGTACCGAGGATGCAAACTCTGCATATTTGTGCAGCTTAAACTATTGATACCTTTTACAAATCCCTAAAGGAATAGCTTACAACCATTGAAACCCTTTATAAATCCCTAAAGGAATAGCTTACAACCATTGATACCCTTTACAAATCCCTAAAGGAATATCTTACAACCATTGATACCCTTTACAAATCCCTAAAGGAATAGCTTACAAGTTACAACCATTGATACCCTTTACAAATCCCTAGAGAAATAGCTTACAACCATTGATACCCTTTACAAATCCCTAAAGGAATAGCTTACAACCATTGATACCCTTTACAAATCCCTAAAGGAATAGCTTACAACCATTGATACCCTTTACAAATCCCTAAAGGAATAACTTACGACCATTGATACCCTTTACAAATCCCTAAAGGAATAACTTATAACCATTGATACCCTTTACAAATCCCTAAAGGAATAGCTTACAACCATTGATACCCTTTACAAATCCCTAAAGGAATAGCCACCCAAAGTTAAGCTACGTGTAAGAAACTAAGCTTAAACCTCGCATTACTTTTCTTTTAAATGCCAAATTTATAACATAGATGGAACTATTTCTCAGATAATACAACAGATAATAAGGCAGCAGAGCAATAAAGTAACAGCACAATAACTACTTAGCATATAACGATTGCTGCAGGTTTCATCATGCCAGAAGATTTATACTAATTTACCATCTTTCTCATACAGTGATAATTTTAATGTTCAATAACTAGACAAAGTCAAAGATGCTCATATATGCATGTCACATGTTTTGCGGATAACAGGCTACCTCCAACCTTAGCCCTGGCACATGAATATATACTTTTATCATACCTAAGGTACCAAAGGTTTGTGTCCTACTACACTATCATAACACTGTAAATGGAAAATACCAACTGATTTGAAGAATTTTCTAATATCTAGCTTCCACAGTTGAAACTTAATGGCAAATAGCAACTGTATTTATATTTTTGGGTGAAATGAGAATGTTTTATTCATAACAACGCTAAGAAAGCTGGAGATCTGTTGAGGCAAAAGGGAGAAAACAAAAGTACATCCACGTCTAAAGCTGTAGGTATTCTAGGAGTAGGAGCTCTAAAATAGATTCAGCTTGTTAACAAGTTTCATTCTACACCAAAAGCAAACAAAAGAAATCTTAAGTCTTTATTCTCTGAATGTGGTTGTATTTGTGCTTAAAGCACCTCCAGTTCCTCTCTTTTAATGTAGCATCTAGCAGTTGAAAAGACCACCATTTCACGGGCATTCATTCAGGACCTATCAACTATGAGGATGCTTGCTAACTACACTAATCTCACAGGGATATGAGTTAGAAGAAACTTGTAAGACGGATGAAATTAATTAATTAGAAGTTAAAATTTCCTTTTAAGAGCAAGTTGTCATATTTTATGCTAAGAGAAAATCTTTTGCAGTTATCAAAGCAACTTCCTGGATGACAATTAAGATGGCAGAGATCTCCTGGGGACATTCAAGTATACAACATAGGTGCCCAAAGCCAGATTTTGTTTACAACTACACCTCAGTCGCAAACAAGTTGTGGTTATCGACATGAATCCTTACTAACCATGTTACTCCATTTAAACTCATCTCATGTGAATATTATCCAAATACAAATAAAAATTAATACAAACTCTCAATATATAAAGTAACATAACATCCCTACAACAACCACCACCTCTCCTTTTTCCACAAGAAAAAAAAAAGAAGAAAGACTGAACTGATAAAAACTTGTTAATTTGGTACGTCATAACCGGTCCAAATTTAGCAAAAACAAAATGGCGGACAAAGTTGTCCCATTTCAAGTAGTGCAGCGCAAAATTGATCATTTCAGTTGTTTCAAACATATCCTTGTCAGGTTTGAAGTTCAAATAAAACTTTTCTTAAATGACTAGTTCTTCCAGCTACTTGCAAAATCATACATGTACATTGGAGCAACTATTTAACTGTTGGCGCCTCGCCTTGCTAATCTAAAATAAGTCGGAAAGTAAGAATTTCAGCTTATATAGAAGCACAAGGGCCTAATGCAATCATAGCAATAGGGAAACAAAAAAAAAAGGAATGCATACTATCGGATAACTAAAAGAAATGCATGATACATAAAATAAGTTAATTGAGCAGAACAATAAATTTTGCTCATAAGAAAGCAGTTTTAAACATGTTCAATCAATAACACTTGAAGTTAAAGAGTCTTTTGAGTATAGTCTACTTAATAAACTCTCAGCATCTTCATCACATATTTGTTCAAGTCTCAGGGCATTGACTAACCAAATAGTCAAATTGGTATTTCCAGAACAAATGAGCGAACAAGCCCAACCCCAACCCCAACTCATACTGAAGTAGTTTCCTTTATAAAAATTACAGTAAAAACAGATTCCAAATGAGCCACAGGGAAGGCCCAACCCTAAAAATAATAATTTAAAAACCCTCAAAATTACAAATCCATGTAGCGCCGAAAGAACCAAATTCAGTACAAACACACAACAATATATCATATCATGGACGAGAAAACGAAGCTCAAATACGAACACATAAACATCCAAAATCGCAGAGAAAAGAAACAAAATCGATTAAAAGAAAAACACAACTGGAGATCAAACCCAAGAGCAGAGTAAGCACCGACAAGTAAACCCAAAAGATGAAGGAGAATACATATATACATACCTGGGATTCGGTAAGAGATAACAAGAGCTGAACAAATCTGAGGTAAAAAAAAATATGTTAATGGTGTTCCAATGTTAATAGATGCGGTTGGAAGGACAAAAATACAATTAAAAAAGAAAGTTTTTAAACATTTTGTTTTAAGTATTTGGGTAAATATAAAAAAAAAAAAATTTATAAGCATTTTAGTTTAAATTAAAATAATAAAAGTAACTCAAAAGCCAAAAATCAATCTAAGTGGAATATAAATAATTATATACTTATTGTTAGTATTGATTGACTTTTTCTTAATAGTTTGATGACAATCACTTACTAATTATTATGCACATATTTTTAAAATTTTATTATTTTCTAAAACTACAATTAATGTATTTATGATTAAAAAACATAGGTAATTAAGTTTACAGTTACTTTTTACTTCCTAGACCAATCTATTCGATTGGCATTCATAGTTTTTGCCAGGATGGCTTTGACTTGTCCACTCATCTATAGGGCTGGGCATTTGGTCGGTTCGATTTGTAAATTTCGATTCGATTTTTCGATTTGGCAAAATGTGAAATCAAACCAAACTTAAATAAATTCGATTCGATTATTACAATTTCAATTTGTTTTTTTGGTTTAATCAAATTTAATTAATAGTGGCTTGTAGGATGTGGCATGTGGTTGTGTTGCTCTTCAAATAATACAACAATCAACATTAACTTCTATAACAATCAAAACTCAACAATACTATCCAGACTCCAACAATCTATGCCATACAGTTTGGCTTTTGCCTTCAAATTTCAACAAACATTTAACTTGCAACTTACCATATCATTGACTAAAATATTTAAACAAAATTGATAATTCTTGTCCAAGCAATCCAGCAGGCAGAAACATCAACAAACTAGTCGAGTATAAGAATAAAAGGACTATCAAGAGTCAAGACAATAACACTAGAAAATTCAACAAACTTGTGTCCAGCCCGAAAATAGAGTTAGTTACAAACTAAAATCCAACTGCCAGTAGGCATCATAGCAATTTGCAGCAACCAAAATATTTAGAAAACTAACAAAACATTGTTGCAACCTCCAATATGTCATCTATAAAAAAAAAGTGAAACAAACAAGAAGAACAACAATCAGCTGTACAACACATTACTGATCACAAAGTAACAGTAACACCTACCAGCAAATCAGAAGCATGTTATTGATTGTTGATACATTTTTTATCAGAGGCTTTGAAACCATACAAGTAATAAGCAAATGTGAACCAATACATTGGATTTACTTGGTCCAATTGTTGTTTTAGGATAATACTAATTAGGTATAGTGCATATGTTGTATTATTTTCGATTTGATTTTTTTTAAACAAATAATTGGTAGAAAAATCAGTTAGAATTATTTGTAACACGGAGGCGGCAACAAAAAATGAAATCGAGATGGAGGAAACAACACGAGAGAGCAGCTACACGGTAAAGATTAACAAAGAAGTGTCCTTTAAGGAGATGCTCATCACTCCATATTCAAAAACAGTCGATCCACAAACAACATCAAGGACAAACCTAGAAGAGGATATGCTAATTGATGAGCCAGCGGGGAATGTGAAAACAAACACGGAAAACACAATCCCCACAAACGAAGGAATGGAGGCAATGAGCATTGACCTTCGAGTCGCAAGCACTGAGCAGTTGCGGGCTGTGAGCACTCAGCAGTCAGTGAGGACTGAGTAGCAGCTGGCCTGAGCCTTGAGAGATGATGGACGACGAGCTGATAGTTGAGAGATGAGTTGCGTCGACGACTGACGAGAGTTGAGATATGGGAGTTCTAGTAACGAGAAAATGACATAAATAGTCTCTTAATTATATGAGTAGATCTAAAATTGTCCCTTAACTATACACTTAACGGATTTAGTCTTTTAACTATTCAAAAACTTATCAGCTTTGGTACCTTAACTATATATTTACTGGTTTTAGTCCCTTAATTATACACTTACCGATTTTAGTCCTTTAAGTATTCAAAAACTTATTAGGTTTGGTCTTTGTCCATTTTTTTAATACAAATAGCTTAGGTTTATATTAACGGAATCCATGCCTCGAGAAATTAAATTATTTAGCAATTCTTTATGTTGTTTCTCTCTCTCCGCTACTTTTTCTTCAAATTAACCTTATGTGAAGAACCTTAACCTCAACGATTTAAAATAAAATTCACGGGGAAAGAAAATATAAGTCATAATTTTATTCAATGGAGGATAAAGTGAAGCATATTATTGCAAAATTTAGACTTGAATATGCTAAATTTTATTATAAAAAGAAAAAAATTATTACCCGTCAAATCCAAAGTTTGTACTCCAACGACTTCATTGAACCAAATTTGTTTAATTTTTCAGAAATTGAAATTTATAAAATGGAAGATTTTTAATTTTTTAAATTTTTTTAAATAGATCAATTTTATTATTCTATTCATTTTATTTTACGTAAAGAAATTTGAGTAAATTAAATAAAATCCGCATTGATTAGCATATTCAAGTGCGGATTCAAGTCATTAACAACAATTATATGCTTAATTTTATCCTTCATTTGAATAAAATTAGGACTTGTATCTTCTTTCCTCATTAATTTTACTTTGAATCATTGACGTTATTATTTTTTTCATAAGAGTAGTTTGAAGAAAAGAGGGCAGAGATAGAGAAACAACTTTAAAAATGGGTTAAAGATTTAATTTCACGAAGATTTCCGTTAATATAAACCTAAGCTATTTGTATTTTTAAAAATGGACAAAGACCAAACCTGGTAAGTTTTTGAATACTTAAAGGACTAAAATCGGTAAGTTTATAGTTAAGGGACTAAAATTAGTAAGTGTATAGTTAAGGGACCAAAGATGATAAATTTTTGAATAGTTAAAAGACTAAATCCGTTAAGTGTATAGTTAAGGGACCATTTTAGACCTACTCATATAGTTAAGGGACTATTTATGTCTGAGGATGGAACAAAGTGCTAAATTTCAACTTAGTACCCAAAGATTCCTGCAAGCTGCCCTAAAATCTAGATGTAAACCTTGCGTCTCGGTCAGATACAATAGATACAGGGATTCCATGTTGTCTTACAATCTCATTAATGTACAATTCGGCTAAACGCTCAAGTGAGTAATCCATCCTGATTGCTAAGAAGTGAGCACTCTTGGTTAGCCTGTACACAATCACCCATATTGCATCATGATTTCTCTGAGTGCGAGGAAGTCCAGAAACAAAGTCCATAGTTATTCTCTCCCATTTCCATTCCGGCATCGACAAGGGCTGTAGCAAACACTAGGACCTGGTGTTCTATTTTTACTTACTGACAAACCAAACATTTTGAAATGACTTCCGCTATGTCTCTTTTCATACCGTTTCACCAATAATATTTTGTAATGGTCTGGTGCATCTTTGTACCTCTAGGATGCATTGCATATGATGATGTATGTCCTTCATTCATGGTTTCTCTTCTCAATTTTTCATCATTAGGGACACATAACCTATTTTGATAAGCAAGGTACCATCCTCCATTAATACAAAATCAAGTTTTTCCCCATTTTGAACTTCTCTAGTAAATTTTATGAGTCTCTTATCTAACATATTTGCGCTTCTTTCACCTGTTCAAGTAATATTGGTTTGACTTGCAAACTAGCAATAACTGAACCATTTGAATCAAGTGCAAAACAAACACTCATGGCTCTTAACTCAAGAAGTAAGGGCAACAGACTCAAAGCTAAGCTTGCGAAGAACTTTTTTCGACTTAAGGCATCAGCCACCACATTGGCTTTACCTGGATGATAGTTAATCGTGTAGTCATAATCCTTGATGAGTTCAAGCCATCTACGTTTTCTTAGGTTAAGCTCCTTCTGTGTATCCAAGTACTTTAAGCTCTTGTGATGAGTAAATATATGACATTTTTCTCCATACAAATAATGCTGCCATATTTTTAAAGCAAACACTATAGCAGCAAGATCAAGATCATGAGTAGGATAATTCAATTCACGTGATTTTAATTCCGAGAAGCATAAGAAATAACTTTCCCTTCTTGCATCAAAGCACATCACAGACCTCCATGAGAAACATTACTATATATTACATACTATTTCCCTTCAATTGGTAGAGTAAGTATAGGAGCTTGTGTCAACAAGGATTTGAGAGTTTTAAGGCTCTCTTGGGATTTGTCATCCCAAGTAAACTTTACTTTCTTCTGCAAGAGTTTAGTCAAAGGGGAGGCGATAATGGAGAAGCCTTTCACAAATCTTCTATAGTACCCTGCTAAGCCCAAGAAACTTCTTACCTTACTCGAAATTTTGGGAGGTCTCCATTCAACAACTGCTTGAATTTTTACGCGGATCAACCTTTACACCTTCAGTTGATACAACATGTCCCAAAAAATCCACTTCATTTAGCCAAAATTAACACTTGGAAAGTTTAACGTAAAGTTCTTTCTCCTTCAAAATTTACAACACAATTCGAAGGTGTTTATCATGGTCTTTTAGAAGAAGAGGCCAAAACTTATTTCCTTCAAAAGGGAAGATCACATTGCATTATGGACATGTACTTGATGCATATGCACTCTACATGCGATAAAAAATATTATAAACCATGTAAGTGAACAAATAATCTAAACAGAACATTTTCGAAAGAGAACAAGTATACAAGTAATTCACAACTGAAGTCCAAGAACCACAAATCTAGGCTCTGATACAAATACTTGTAACAACCCTCTCGGAAGGATGCTACCACTTAAAGGAAAAATCTAATTTAATACTTGCGGCATTTAAAAGAGATTAACAAAGGGCATATTGATTATAGTCCAGTAGAGGAATTAGGTTCATAGGAAAAAAAATTAGTTAAAGAAATGAAACCTGCCCATTTACACATTAACTTGATGTCAAATTGAAACTGCGTAACATTTTATCTTATTGCGGAAGAACCCTTCCAAAATAATCTAAGCAAATAACTTACTAGGTTTTCCTGCATATTTCATCCTCACACTTAAAATAATATAAAAGAATAGTACCAACTTTCGAGTACCAACATTTGCCGGTTCATGCTTCACACAAACATTCAAAACAAATAGTAAATTTAGTATATTACAAGACTTGGGTTTACACACCCCAAAAAGAACAAAACATATGGCCATACTTATATTACAACCCATGGTGACATGATCAAATTAGCCTTCGAAATTTCATATAGATGTACAACATATAGATCATGTACAAGTCCCAAGAATTATGCAAACTATAGATGCCTATATGCAAATGTGATCTTCCCATAAAGCTCTCAAAAACTCCATCTCCAATGGCCAGCTTCAAGTATCCCCTCGAACGTTCCCTACGATAGAAACAAATATCGCTAAGCATAAAGCTTAGTGGTGTAAAAACTATATGCGTAGAGCCACTAGATTCACCAAGTTACCTTTCAAAAGTCATGAATAGCACAATTGAAACATAATAAATAAATCAAGTAAACAATTTATTAAGGGTATCAAGTTCTATATTTAAAGATCCAAGTGTCAAGAACGCTCATAGCACCATTTCCCAAGAGATCCAATACCAAGGCTCGCCCAATATATACATCATACCGTCACACCCAGCATAACCGAGTATCAAGAAGGACCGAAGCCCGGTATCAAGACGGGTCAAAGCCCAATAATCAAGAGAGTCAAGAACCATATTAAAAATGGCTTCCTAGTTCATATTTAAAATGGACAACTTCCATACTTAAAACGAACCAAAAATCCAGAGTCAAGATGGCAAATAATCTGAATCAATAGGCATGCCAATAGTGACAAAATCAAATCCACAAGAAGGACAAAGTCCCAACAAGAATGCCAGGTGATCAAGCAATCCGTACAAGTGGGCGAGTTACACAAGTGTCTTGAAAGTCTAAGAGAATATCAAAACGACAATACAACATGACAAGAAGTAACCTAGGTATCGAGATAACCCTTCAAATATACAAGAAGATAACAAGAGTACAAGTACAAGTTTATACACAAACCTCGGGCATTAGCATAGAAACAGTCCAACAAAACTTCAAGAATTCAAACCATAGACCGACCAACGTATCAAGGTCCTCAACCTGTACACGAGTATATATAACCTTAAAAATACAATTAAATAACTTCTTTAACTTTTATTAGCTCAATAATATTGACGTAAAACAGGATCATCATCACAAGTAAGCCTAGCATGTACAAATACAACTATGCTCCCAAAACAGTGAATCTGTCTAGCATGGTACCTCAAGTCACAACTTAGATTTGAAAAGGAAAAATGTAAAACTGGACTTTATATCCTTCATGAAATATGTAGGTACATCTCTTAAGGTTGCAAATAAACAAGAATCACCGCAAAATATATTTTGTAAAAAAGATATAATTCAAAACACTAACACTTGATCATACATGATTTCAAATTCCAAAATCTGGACAGAACTTTCCCTATGTTGCGTCCCATATTCCAAATCCATAACAACTAACTTAGAGTTTTACATAAACATAATAGTTGTAGGTATACGAATTAGCTTTCCAAATCATATTTATTCACTGTAAATGATGTTCTAGAGAACGAGATATGTAAAAAATACCAAACACTACCCAACTCAGAAACAAATTTTATCACTTACCAAAAAGAAGTGTGTCTTGAATTCCAGCCAAAAGGACCAAGTTTTTATTGTGTGATTTTGAAGAACAACTGGTTAGATAATGTTCTAAGGTTCTTATACTTCAGGTGAAACGAATTTCACTAGAGGAGGTGTCAAAATATAGTCTCAAAAGAGAAGTTTATCACATGTACAACTGTCACTAAAAGGTGGCTACCCAAATAAAAGTGTGCTGCCCAAAATGCATACATATATACCTACATGTATATCCCTCACCTCCATTTCAAGTTAATCATAATTATAATTAGAATATTACGTAAATACCCCAATACAATCCCTTAAATTACGATCACAATTTATGTTAAGCAAGTTTGCAAATATCACAAAATTTCAAGTTTCCAAAATGAGAATAAAACATATTGTAGTAATTAAGCAACGGTAAATCGACATGCGACTCTTGGTTAGTATTTCAGGGTATTACATAACTAATCCCAACATAACTTATCCAACATCACTTGTTTTCAAACCAAATAACCCCTTAGTGGACATAGGATATATTTTTGCATCAATCGTGACTCTTAATCATGTGTTATCATTTACTATAGTTTTTAAAATAAAAACTTATGGTTTTCCAAATACTTCGGTTGGCGAATAATGAGATAAAATTAACGCATTTTTCATGTATGAGAAGTTATTGTAAATAATCCGTGATGAATCTATTTATCTTTACTTATTTTATTTGTTGTATTATAGAACACAATAACTACTTAAGTTTGAGCGATTTAAAGATGTGAAAATAGACAAGTGTGAGATGATGTCCATGTATTTAGAAATTAAACTAGTAATATGGTGCTATATCCGTCTGGAGTCTATCATAAGATTTATACCGGAAAAGTGAGAGGGATAGAAATAAATAGTGATGGCATAAAGTTTTTGTATCTTGTTTGGTTATCATGTTTGGGATAACTTATCCCACCATTTATATCATAGTGATGGGATAAGTTATCTCATATACATGATGGGATAAGTTATCTCAGGATACTTGTTCCCAACCAAACAACCCCAAAAGTACAAAATAACTATCTTTCAAAACACAATAATATGCACTATGAAATAAGTCTTATTTATTAAATCAAGCATAAATTTTCATTTCACACTTATCCTATCCCTTTTCCATTTATGTTTGCTTTCCCTTATCATCCTCATCCACCTTCTCCTCCTCTATCTCCTTTTCCTTCTCCAACTTCTGCTTCTTATTTTTTGGTTCTTGATCTTCTTCATGGTCATTGTCATCACAATCTTGATCGTCCGCATCCTCGTCCTCATCCTCATCCTCATCCTGATCATCATCGTCAACCTCATCCTTATCGTCATCATTATTTTTTTCATTCTTATTGTTGTTATGATTATTATTATCATCATTATCATCACGTTCATTGTTATTATTGTTATTCTCTACATCGTTATTAGAAGATCCGTCATCATCATTACTCGTTCCTCCATGTGTAATGGTATCATATCCATCACTGTCAGAACTCTCATCACTACTAGACATATATTCATAAAAGAAGAAATCTTCACTAACACCATGCTTTAATTCTTGAACCATCTCCATAGATCTTTTAAGCTCAGGAAAAAATAACCTACAACAGTGTATTAGATATGAAAATATGTACTTGTATCAGTTACTAAATTAAATAGAGAAAATAAAAATTCTATTTATACCTTGTCTCTTCTCCAATATGGTCTAAAAACAACGACAGATACACACTCTGGGAAAAAAAATAACATATGTTTAGAGAAGCAAAACATCAACAGAAACAAACGAGAAATAAAAATGTCTCTAGTGTATATAGTTGTATGAAAAAAAGACACAAATATACCCTTCAATTTTGAGATTTAGAGCAAAAACATCCTCGTTTAAAAAGTGATGCATATATGTCATCATGCAAATCCTCGTTAAAAAAATTCAATTCTTATTTTATTCAGATTTAATCCAAACCCCTTTTATGACTAAGTAGAACATGTATTGGGTTCTTTTTCATTTGGATCAGATATGGATGTGTAAAACAATGGGTGACAAATTTTTTAAATTCATTTGTTATTTTGAAAATTGAAAACCAATTTTTTTAAATTTGCAAAATGTAGGTTTATTAACAAAAAGGATATATATATGTACCATTTATTCGACGACAGGGGTTTAGATGCACCATTTTTTTAAATGAGGGATATCTACTCTAAATCGAAAAGTTCAGGTGTATATTTATCCTTTTTCTTTTGTATTAATGTTACACAGTAAAGTAGATTTATGTAATTGGGGCAGCGTCTATTTTACGCAACATTGCCCTGCATAACTGCAAAATGCTATTTTCATGATTTGAACATGTCATCTCCTCATCAGATGGCAATAATTTTACCATCTATGTCGAGGCTCCTCTTCGTTTGATTAATGAAACAAAATAGATAAAATACAAACTCGAAACCAAAAAAAAGAGAGTGGAGAACATGAAAAAAAATCTACATATAAATATGAATTAACTAAGATGTTACCATGAATAGCAGAGATGCCGAAGAAATTATCGTTTGGAGCGCAACATTGGTGGTGGAGCTTCTTTGGGAATTCATTGTATATTTTCTAGGCTACGGAGCAATAGAGGTTTTCAGTTTTGAAGTGAATGTAGAGGGACTAATAGAGGTGGTATATATATACATATATATGAAGGCTCCAGTCAAAGATGAGAAATAAATTAATTTTATTTGCAAAAGGCAGTCCAAAAAAGTCATGTTATTAAATTCATTTGACTCATTTCCAATAATTTTGTTACTTATATTTCATGTACTACAAGATTCCATTTTATATCAGTCGCAATGTCTAATCAATTAAACATATGGCAAGCCCTTCAAATACAAAATTCTGAAGATGAAATTTCTCGAAGTGTAATAGCTCTAAGGATTGACCAATTTACAAAAATAATTCTTTTGAGGAAAAACTATATCATGATAATTCATTTTATTTTCTTAAGTTAAATATTTTAATATTCATACTTTGAACTTTATTTTTCCTTATCATATGAATGTAGATAAGAAAGCTATTTATTGATATTAATTATACCTTGGAAATATATTATAAAATATATTTTGAAGGAATTTTATAATTAATACATTTTGTGTTACCAATTAAATTCAAAGGTAACAACAACATACTTAGTGAAATCCCACAAATGAGGTCTAGAGAGTAGAATGCACACACACATTATCACTACCTCGTGGAGGTAGAGAGACTATTTCTGAAAGACTCTCATCAGTTCAAGTGCAATAAATCTTGATATAAAGAAGGAGGAGACAATGAAGAGAAATATAGCAAATAATAATAAAACATTGACAATGTCTACCAAAGAAAACCAAAACAACAATAAAGCATATGATAGTCGAAACACCATAAACAACATACAAGGATAGATTATTAAAAATAATTATAGACAATGATAATACATCCACCTCAGCATGCTTATCCTGAACATCCTCATTTTTAATCTTTATCTCTCTTAGTATGATCACACATTCACCTCAATATCCTCATCTTCATAACATGCATCTTTTGGACTTGAGAGTTCTTGATTGGACAACACTCAGTTACATACAACAATGTCAAACGAACCACCACTCTATAAAACTTACCTTTGAGTTTCGATGGTACTTTTTTATCATAGAAGACTCTAGAGATAAGTCTACACTTCATCCACGCTGCACCAATATGGTGTGTGATATTATCATTGATGTTTCCATTCCCCTGAAATATAGACCCACAATACTATTGGTCGTTATGGGTGAGATATTAGTGAAAGAAAATGAGAGAGAACTTTTGGAATAGTGAGTTAAAAATTTCAGGCTAGGGTAGGCTTGGGTAAAATCTGAGTGTAATGAGGTCTAGGATAGTACAAGGTAAGGATTAGGTGAAACATCTAAGCAAAGTTTAATGTTCCTGTCTCTAAGACATTTAAGGAGTCCATATGACTTTCAGAAGTGAATTTGGGTAAGATATCAAACTTGGCGTGAAGGGTTTAGTTTAGAATGTCAAAGTTGGAAGGTGTGTTGTGAAATGAGATCTTTTTAGGAGATTTTCAAAGTTCTATCTTGTGCAAGTCACTATAGAGGGTGACACACCGCTATAGCAGTGGAATTAATTCTCGCTATAGTGGCATGTCCTGCTACAACACATCCACTATAACGGGATTGGACTGCTATAGCAGGGTTAGTCGCATTAATGTAGAAAATTCCCAGAACCGCCCATTTATTGGAAATTTCATTTTGGTGAAGAGCGGGGTGACCTAGGGTAAATTTCCTTAGTATTTCATCATTATCATTGGTGAAGGTAAGTTAATTACTCCCTTAACTTGGTTATTTGATTCTTGGGCTTTGAAACCTATGGTGGTTACCTTAGGGAAGGATTTGAGTTGGTATAATGGTGGAAAAACTCTGATTTAAAGTATAATTATCACGGAATTGGTTCGGGTTGGAATTTAAGTATAATTCGAGTGTTTTAGGTCATTTGGATCTTATTTTGTATTATATTGATTATTTGTAGACCAATAACAAGTTATGTATCATAACAAGGGGATATTTCAATTTCTTTGGTGCATTTCGGGATCAATTCTAAGTAGGTAATGATTGTTTGTTTATTGTTTATATTATATGTGCTTGTTAACTGCTTCGTTAGTATTCCATGTACGTGTAATGTATGGTTAGAGAAATGGAATAAAAGTAAACTGAATTGTTAACTATTGTCAATTGCATGTAATGTATGTATTTACTTGTGAATACAAGGGTGATTGTTATTCATAGTGACAGTGATCGTGATTATGATTGATGGTTCGTTTGGGTACCATGGTTAGTACATGATATCTCATGGTTAACTCGGGTACCACGTCTGATACATACTAACGATTGGTTCAGGCACCATATTTGGTACAAGGATATCCATATCATTGGCTAGGGTACCATGATGATACAAATTACTAATAGTTGACTCTAGTACCATGTTTGGTACATTGACTATTTGCATGTGGGTTCCATGAGAGAGGCGAGTTGACTTGTTATGATGTCGGTGCTCATGTTAATTGAGAATGTAAATTCATAATGAGGACTGGAATCTGGGTTGTGTCATGATTGTGGTTATACTTGATGTTAGCTGTTTTACTAAGTTATGGTGCCTGTTCATATTTCGTATAAATGGAATTAGTTGATGATCCGACCAGAACAATGTAGATTTTATGTATTGTTCATGTACTTGCTATTTTTTTGTTGAGTACAGGGCATATTTTAGTGGCTACTTCGCACCCTCAACTACCATGCTAGTATTTCCTGAACCCAAGGGTGAGCTTCTACTCTCGGGCTTCTATGGGTTATTCGTTTCTCTCGCTAGTTAATTTTTAACACTTAGACTATGATTGTTTCGGGGTTGCATCCCTACTTTTCTAGACTACTTATGTGTTGTGGTACACGACTTTTAGATTCTCAAGGATATTCTACAATAGTTTTATGACTTCGTTTTGTTTTATGAAATTTTTTTTAAAAAAATATTGAAAACTATTTTGCTTTTGATTATTTAATAGAATGTGTGTTAATAGTTTGTTGATTCTTCCACCAAGGGTTAGTGTGGGTGCCTCTCACGATGGGTTGGGTCATGAAAATATTGGTATCAGAGCCCTAGATTCATTGATCTCGTCGTATCAAAATATGTCTAGTAAAGTTATAAGGAATGGTACAGAGACATTTGTACTTTTCCTCAGGACAATAAAATACTTTAGGAAATTTCTCTTCTTTCATTCCATTGTGCTATAACATAATTTCAGTTGGTATCTGACGATCCAAATTAGTATCTCACTTCCTCCATTCTTTGTTCGCAGATAGCTCATCTATAAGAAACATAGAGTGTGTACCAGCTCCAACTGCAGAACCGGCAGTGCAAGGGAAAGGAAGAGGCAGAGTTAGAAGAAGGGGTAGGGGTAGGGGGGAAACAACACCCATCTAAGGTGAAGCTCAGGCAGCGGCTGGGCCGAGGCCGACAATCCCTCCCCTACCCCATGGTCCTGTGGAGGTAGAGTTCAAAGAGGGTGTTGAACTTGAGATAGTTGCACAAGCTGATGATGCAGGCCTTCTACCTATGACTACTAAGGTTGTTTATCAACTGGTAGCCTTCCTAAATGGGATATCGGGCAGTGGAGTCACTACCACTATCTCATCCACTCAGTCTCGTAGTGCTCATCCCATTGCTGTCACCGTTCCCAACAAGCATTTCATTTGTATTTTGACTTGCTTGATGATGAGTTGGTGATTTTGGACTTATTTTAAACTTTCAATTCACCAAAGTATGTCCTCTATTCCTTTTATAAGCATTTTCTTTTTGGTGAATCGGAAACTGAACCGCTAATGACCAAAAATTGATAAATAAAAATCAATAAAAAATATCTTATTGATTTGTTATTGATTTAGCGTATTTTAAAATTGAAAATCGATAAACCGAATCGATAATGCATAAAATCGAACCGGTCGATGTACACCCCTAGTTAGTAGTGCTACTTAACTCCTAACCTTTTTTTATTTGACAAATTTCTCAATAACATTGCATTGTAAGTTGTAACTTTTAATTTCTTTTCCTTCGGATTTTCATTTAATTCGATTAACCTTTAAAAGTCCAAACGTCTTCGTTAAAGAAGAAACCTTTCTACAATTTATTTCAATATTTGATTGAGATAAATTTAGCTTCTTGCTTTTATTTTGGAGGGTAATTTGTCTTTCTTTGTATTTTAATATTCATTTGCAATAAAGAACTTATTGATAATAAATATGATGGGCTTTATCCTTTAATGAATATGTCCAAGGTTTTTGAAATTCTATTCCTAATTATTGAATTGCTATATGTTATGCATTATAATTTCTTGGGTTGATTTGTTCATGTCTATATTTCAGCATGAACCCTAAGAATTGAGTATTTTTTAGATGAGTAGTATCGTTGAGTTCTAAGTTCTTTAGTTCTGAGTATTGAGTTTTCTATATTGCTATTGAGATTCATGAGTTGATTCGTTCATATCTATATTTCAGCATGAACCCTATCTTGAGTTATAAATTTTGAGAATTTTTTAAATCCAACATTTTTGTTTTAAACTGAGTTTTTGAGAAAGTAAAAAAAAGTTTGAGAAAAATTTTAACCAAGATTTTAGCAAGAGTATAAGGGAACTAAGTATTTCTCAAATGTTTCATTTTTACATGAAGAAAGAGAATGTTATTTTGAGAAAAGTAAAAGAGTTTTTAAAAAGATTGAGTACAGAGTCGTTACCTCTTAAAAATGCCCTTTTGATTGATTATCTCAACCCAGAGAAAGTATTTTTACATTGAGCAAAGAGAAACCTTATTTTTTAAATAAGCAATGAGTTCAAAGATATTTCAGAGCAGTTACCTCTTTTAAAAGAATAGTTTGAGCAATATCTCAAACTAGAGAAAGAGTATGTTTTATACATTTGAT
>JAJOOR010021248.1:0-19252 GCA_036250505.1 Solanum acaule | reverse complement strand
CCCCCCACAACTCTTTCCTTCTCCTCTTGCGTTTTCTTCTTACCCTCTTTCTCTTCTTCTTTACAATTTATTTAGTGAATATTTCTTCTTCTTTCTCTTTATTTTTATATTAATAAAAAACTCCATTAAAATTTTAGTTGAATTATATTTACCTATACATTTAGTTCTTGATTTTCAATATTTTCTAGGTGGCTGTTGATTGTTGATTCATTTTTTATTGAATTAATGTTGATATATCAAAAAACATTATTATGGGTTCTTGATTTGTTATTCAATATTTGCATTACTAAATTGAAAACATGTATCAGACTTTGCATTTGAATCTTCTTTTCTTCTTAGATTGATTTAACCAATTATATCCATGTATCAGGAAAAAAATATTGTATCGATATCTCAAAAAAATTGATAAACTTATTATCAAACTAAATCTTTTTCAATTGATACCTATTAATATAACCAATTGTATCTATGTATTCGAAAAATTGTACATGTATACTTAAAGAATTTTTATAAGATTGTATTTTGTATGAAAAAACTAATACTATTATATTAGAAAAAATTGTGTATTTCTTTGACGGATGATACAATATTCAAACATTGTATCAATATTTTTTTCATTTGTGTATCAAAAAATATTAATATATATTGTATCTATGTATTTTTTTAAGGGTGATACAATGTATATCTGTGTATCTATGTTTCAACTTCAAAGTTAATATGTGTATTTCTGTTTGAGATTGAGAGAAAGAGGAGACATGAGAGAAAGATTCGAAAGAGACAGAGAGAAAAATAAATTGTGTATATGTGTATCTTTGATCTGTGTATTTAAATTTCAATTGAGATACGGATTGTACCTGAGATAGTACTACTTGCTTGCCTTTTTCCTCTATCTCTCTCGATATCGCTCGTCTTTCTCCTCTCTAAAACTGTTGTTATAGATAGTAATGAATCAAACTATAACTAATATTCATAATTATTATCCAAACTATAACTATTTATGAAAATTCCTCATAATAGAATGGCCATTTGATCATTTTTACTAATCAAAATTGGCTTAATTTTCATTTGTTACTCTAATTAGCCATTCAACAAACAACATTTCCTTGTCTCTCGTTCTCTTGACCTGGAAATAGATGTGAAATGTTTGGATAAGGGGTAACAAAGCTTCATTAGTTCAAATGAGTTTTTTTTGTTTTCCACCTGGTGTTCGAAGTCAATATTAGAGCCCCGACTAAATTCGGATCGCGCACTGCAGGATCTATTTGGGGGTGACACTCCCAATAGGATTTTTTACATACCCAAGTGTCGCGACCCAAAAATGGACGTGATGACACTGTCTTTTTCCACTAAGACAAATCAGCCTCAACCTAACGAAAACAAAAAGAAATGCGGAAATATAAAGCAAGAACACGACAAAGGCGAAAAACTTATTCTTTCTAAACGATATCCAAAACCTGATTGTCACGTGTGCAAGCCATTAATGAAATTACAAAATTCAAAAGATAAATACAAGTCTCATTATTTGTTTCTCAAGTAGAACAAAGCTTAAAAGAAAAAGGAAAAGAGGCTCCGCCAGGATGACAAGCCGCTACCTCTCAGATCTTTCAACGAGCCTCGACTGTTAGGAAAAGAAGAAGATCATACGGATCTGGGCTTAGAACCTACACAAGTGTAGAAGCAAGGGGTGAGTACCAACAACACGGTACTCAACAAACAACCTACAAAACAAAGCAACTAGCTAGAATCGAATACTCCTTACACTCCAACTGAACCTCCTCAACCTACAACCTGCACAAAAATCAACCCAACCTAGCAATTCTACAATACACGGCTCACAAAGCCCAATATTCACAGTTCAACATTCACAATTCAACAATCAAACTAATCAAATAAGTCAATCTCAATGTCAAGTAGTTTAGTTATACGCACTAGTACATCAATCACAATTAACAAATAAGTCTAGCATAAACATCAAAGGCATCAAGTCACAATAATCAATCTTTTGCCGGAACCATTTTTCGTCGGCAGAATATCATTAGCCAGAACCATTTTCCATTGGCTTTATATCAAATCACTAGCAGGAACTATTTCCTATCGGCTTTACATCAAATCACTAGCCAGAACCATTTAGCATTGATTTTATAAACACTTGCCAAAAATGACCTCGACATCACAACACTCGCCAGCAAAGACCTCGGCATCATAGCACTCACCGACAAAGACGCCGACATCACAACATTCATCGATAAAGACCTCGGTATCATAAATCATCACATGTCTCATCACGGTGTTCAAAATCAATTCACACAAGTAATATCACACCATACGAAAGAGACAACAATTCATTCAACTCAAGTCCACATTCATGCTTTCAAGCATTTCATCAATCAATCAACAAGGGTCACAATAAGGCAATTCACATCATCACGTTCAACACCTAGCCTTTTTCATTCCAACCCTTTTTTATTCATTTAAATGTAATAAGTGGATAATTTAAACCATTCACCTCATCCCTATTACTCCTAACACACAAGAAACGAAAGAAGTGCACGAATTCTACTAGAAAACAAGGTTTAGGAAGTCATTTGCCTTAAATCAATCAACAATCACTCCAAGAGTTGAGTCATCCACTTTCAAATTATTTCCAAAGCCATACAATCTATAATAATTAAGTATTCACAATCACTCATTGAAAACAACAATTCCCTTCATCAATTATATAGAGAAATGGGTCAATCAACTCAAAATTCAATTCCAAAATGGAGGTTTGAATCTGGGAAACAATACTTGAAATGATGTTTAAGGCATTAGGAACTCATTAATGAAAACCATTTCGAAAAAAAGATCAAAACCACTTCAAAATCACCATTTTACTAAGTTCTTTGGTTCTTGAAGAAAACCCTGATTTTCTCATTTCAAAAACTTGATTTGAATATATAAATCCATAAATAATAATAATTAAATGAAGATTTAGAGTTAAGAATCATTACCCAACAGTTTCCCCTCGAAATTCTAACCCAAATCGCCACCCTAAAGCTCCAAAAACTCAAAAATGCTAAATCTTTGAAATCATTTCAATATTAAACCTTGGACATATAAGAGTTTTGAATGTAAGAAAAACCCTCTATGATGTCGCTTTAGCGACCATAGGTTCTCTTAAGCGAACCCCGCAAAAAATGGGGTCTAGCCTTCGCGAATCAGGCTTCACTTAAGCGACCATCGCTAAAGCAAGCCCTAGTTCGCTTAAGCGAACGCTTCAAAAAGTCCGGTCTTCACTTAAGTGAAGCCCGCTTAAGAAGAAGGCCTATCACAAAAGCGAATGTTACAGAACTCAGGCACCAGAAAAATGAGCCAACTCTTATAACATCGAAATGATCCTCAGGATTCATTCCCCGTGCACAAAAACCACATATGCAAATCAATTATACTTGACATTTTGGACTCAATGGAATCGTAAAAATACGAATTCAAGGTCTCCTTAACCCAACATCCGTGAAAATCACAAGAAACTACCTCACGTCTAAAAAGGCTAAAACAAGTTAGGGACCTCTCAAAAATCAACCAAGACCTCATTTAGGCCTAAAATCATCACCCAAATCCAATGAAAGTCTTGAAATTCCGATCCAAGCATCCGAACCCTGTATGTTGACCAAAGTCAACTTAAAAGCTAAAATTCCATAATTTCACAACTTAGGACTTCAAATCCTCAAAAAGACTCGGAATTAGAAACCGATAACTCTCATCAATCACATTTCACATTCCAGGATTGATGGAATCAACATAACTTCATTATGATGCTAGAAATTTCAAAAGACACCAGAAATCACTTTGTTAACAACTTAGTCTTTCAAACTCAAAGCTTACCAAATTCTCAACTTTTAACTCAAAGTTCAAAACCAACATTTCAAAACTCAAACATAGAAGACTGGGGATCCATCATGGAAGGGAAAAATGGTAAATTTTATGAAAAAACAAAAAATGATCAACCGGGTCATTACACTAGGGATCGAACCCGAGACCTTTGGTTAAGGGTGAAGTAGTCCCACCACTTCACCACATCCCCTGACTATATATATATATATATGAGTGAGTATTTATGCCATCATTTTTAATATGGGAAAGGTCCTAAAATACCCTCGAAGTATTAAAAATGGTACACAACTACTCCCCATCCACCTATTGGCTCACAAATACCCTTCCCATCCACCTTTGGGTCCAATTTTAGCCACTCCATTAACGGAGCACCATTTAATATAATTAAATAATTCTTTTAATTTTGTGGTGCTCAACCATTGGTTGCAATTTAATTATTTAATATAATTTTAAACTCACCCATTACCCACCCATTTTTAACTAAACTCGCCCCAATACTTATTAAACCCACCCGCCCCAATACAAAAAGAACCCAACTAATAATAAAGAACCCTAAAACCTTCATTCCCAAATTTACACTCCATTTCCCCAACTTATTTCACGATCTACAGTCTCAAAGTAGCTTCCATCGTGATAACTACACTCATCCGCGGAGATCTCAGATTGCAAGGGTATTTTCGTTCACAATCTCAACTTCAACTCAAGTAAGAACTTTTGTGCAATTCAAAATTTTAGTTAGGGTTTAGGTTTTTATCGATGTTACTTGTAATGTGAAACGATGCATATTTATGTTAATGTTCCATTTTTTCTATGCTTTTTTGATGAATATTTATGGTGATACATGTGTTACATCAGTTAGCGTTTTTATATTGTTGTCTCAAGTTTGTTCTTTTCCGCCTTTATTCGTTGTCTCTCTCTTTATTTTATGATTCTTTTCGATTTATGTATTTGTTAGTCAGATTTATTTACTGTTGTTGGGTATGAAATATTTACTGAATGGTCCCTTTTTTGGATTTTAGGTATTGTATTATATGTTTTTCTGTATGTACAATTTTACTTTGAAGCATGTGGTCTTTATTTCTCTACTATTGGTAGATTCCTTTATTTTTTAATGCTTTGTTGCTGTCTAATAGGGCCCCTTTCTCTTTATTTTATGTCTATAATGTGCCTTTCTTCAAGAATGGTCGACAAAGTGGACCTATTATTCTATTATGGGGAAAGTGGGTGCTAACAACTACTGTTATTTACATTAAATAATTGACTCATGTTTGGAAGGAGTATGATCCAAATTTATTTTCATATATAGACATATGTGAAGAGTTCCATGAAAAGTTAGGTTTTAGAAAGGTCCAATAATTTCTACTCAAAGGACCTTCTGGGAGGTATTATTTGATTGAGTGGGATTTTGGCATAAGAATAATACATAGAACATTGTCTGTTAAGTCTTGTGTACTAGAACTGTTTGCTGTAAATGAGGGGGATGTTGTTGTTCCATCTATTGACACCAACCACAATAATGAACCTTACCTAGTCATAGTAGATGCTGCAACTGAAGGTGAATCAAGTGAGGAAGAAAATGATGAAAATGAACTTACCTAGTCACAGTAGATGCTGCAACTGAAGGTGAATCAAGTGAGGAAGAAAAAGATGAAAATGAACCTTATCCTAGTGATTATAACAGTGAAGAATTGCAATCCTTTAGGTTGGAAAAGAAAAGAGAAGTTAATGATCAACTTGACAACTTTAAAGAGTTGGAAAAAGGTATGAGCTTTTAAGAACTTTGATGAAGTTAAAAGGGTTGTAAGCTACTACTCAATTGCTAGGAAGGTTGCCCTTAGGGTTGATAGGAGTGACTCTGTTAGAGTTAGATATAGGTGTATTATTGGTTGTCCTTTTGTGTGTCTGATTTCTGAATTGTTAAAAAAGGGTAAGGATTTGAAATTAAGACCTTGCAAACAAAACATACATGTCCAGAAGCATTCAAGAATAAAAGAGCTACTCAATAAATTCTAGCACACTACTTCAAGAAGATGGTCCAAAATGATCCTAAGTGCAAGGTGATTGAAATGAGAAAGATTTTAGATGATAACTTTGGACTTAATATCAACTATTCAAAAATGAAGAGGGTTAAAATAATTGTGCTAGAGAAATTGGATGGTAGTTATGTTGATGATTTCAATAAATTGGAGGGTTATGCTCAAGAGTTAGGGACATCAACCGTGGTACTGATGTAATTATAAGCATATCCAAAGAGGCTTTGTTGGAACATGGACAAAGAAAGTTTTTGAGAATGTATATTTGTTTTAGGCTTTGAAAAGTGGCTAGAGAGTTGGTCTAAGGTCATTCATAGGGTTAGATGGTACCTTTTTAAAAGGGAAGTTCAAGGGAATTTTATTGGTTGCACTTGGACGAGATTTAATGAAGCATTTTTATCCACTTGCTTGGGCAGTGGTGGATAGAGAAACTATTAGAACATGGAAATGATTCATTGAGTTGCTGAGGAACTAATTAGGGTTGCAGATGGTGAAGGATTGACACTTATGTGTGATATGCAAAAGGTAATTCTGTAAGTGTTTGACAGTTTTTCATTTTAGTTATTGTATACACTTGAATTTTTTTAAGTTATTCTATTCTATTTTTTCTTATTGGTACAAGGCTTGATTGGTGTTGTTGGTGATTTGCTTCCAAAAGCACAACATAGATAGTGTGCAAGGCACATAGAAACCAATTGGTCCAGGCCTTGGAGTGGTGTACAAATGAAGAAGTTATTTTGGTGGTCTGCTTGGAGTACCTATGAAGAGGAATTTGATGACCAATTAAAGTCCATGGGTTATGTGTCTAAACAAGTAGCCAAAGATCTTTTATGGTATTCACCACAACCCTGGTGTATGACCTTTTTTGACACTGTTTGCAATCACTACTCCTGTGAAAATAATTTTACTGAGTCAATGGATTTTGGCAAGGGCAAAACCAATAATCAAGATGCTGGAAGACATTAGAATTAAGGTATTATCACCTTTTCACTAAAAATAAATGTTGCCACTTTTTAATCTGATAGTAATTTGTAGGTACTGCTACTATTTTATATTATTGTCACTATCTGATAGTAACTATTTATGTTTAATCTGATAGTAATATGTAGGTGTTATGTTTAAATTATATATGTCATATATAGGTTATATATTTCACTGTTATTTATAGGTTATGAAAAGGTTGAAACAACTTGAAGAAGAGGGTAAGAGGTGGGCAGAAGAGTATAGTCCATATTCTATGGATCTGTATCATGATTTTAGAATGATTGCACAAGGTTGTCAAGTTGTTGCTAATGGAGACTTAGGATATAAGGTGGCTGAGGGTATAGATAGACATGTTGTGAATCTTGCTACAAAGAAGTGTACTTGTAGGACATGAGATTTGATAGAAATACCATGTCCTCATGCAATAAAAGCATTAGAACATGATAGAATTGCACCATTGAATGATATGCATTGGTGGTACTCAAAAGAAGTTTACTTGCTTGTATACCAACCTAAAATTCAACCTGTTAGGATTGAGAAATTCTAGAAAATTGATCATTCTCAAGCTATGCAACCACCACAAATTCGTAAATTGGTTGGTAGACCAAGATTAAAGAGAGTAAGAGAAAAGGATAAGGCAAGAAAAAGGGAGGGGTTATGGTCGAAAAGTAGAAAACGGTTGCAAATGACATGTGGAAAATGCAATGTTGTAGGTCATAATCGAAGAAAATATCCTCTGGTAAGTCATGTTTCATCAATTTTTAATTACTTACAATGTATATTTATTTATCTTACTCTTTCACAAATTTTATACCTTTAGAAAGGAAGACAAGTTCCCCCAAATGTGCCAGTATCAGAACCCTTAACCAAGTGAACAAAATGAACCAGTCTTTATGCCAACTCCTGGATTTGTTGCATCTTCTAGTCGACAAACAAGCTAGCAATCAAGTCAAGCATTCAATGAAGCTGTTGGTCCTTCAAAATCAATGAGAAATTTTTTTTCAAGGACAAAGTTGATGTAGTTCCAAAGAGGTCTAAAAACAATGGAGAAGAAAAAATTGTTTCACCTTCAATTGCAAATGTTGATGAAGATGAATTTGAAGGTGGTATTGAATCTGAGAATGAGGATACAGTGGTTGCACCTAGGGTGATATCTGAAGCAAAGACTAGACTTCAAATGAAGAAGCTGCAACAATAACCACTTGGTTCAAGAAGAATTAGCTTCAGGAGAGATGAAAATGGTGCTAGGATTCCTACTAATTTGCCATACTCACCAAAAAATCTAACTTGAAAAGGAAAAATATGTGTGACCTCAAATTAGTTGACAAAAGACAAGGAGAAAAAAATTGGCAAGCTTAAGGCAAAGAGGGGAAAGCATTAGAAAGTAGTTGCTAAGTAGTGGTTTTAAGTTTTTGTTTATTATGTAATGGCACAGTGAAACTTCTTAGTCGTTTGTCACTGCCATGTATGTTAATGACAAATTAGTCTGACAATGTTTTATGGGTTGAAAATATTTTGTGAGCTGAAAAATTTATGAATGCATTCATTTTTGTGGTTTCTGGATTTATCTTTCTCTTGACCACTAATGGCACCAAGTTCTTGAATCAATGAAAGTTGGATGCTTTTGTTGGATTAAGGAAATGTGGTTTGGCTATGAATCTCAATAGGGTTATAAAGGTTTGATTTTTTTTCATCTGTTTGAGTGGTTTTGTGGGATTTTCATTTTTATGATTGAACCCTTCTTGGAGAACCAACTTCTCACCCTTTTGAGTGAAAATTGTTAGCTATAATAGGGAAATACAGAGTTGTACTTTGAAGTGAAATTGCGTTTATATCAAGGGTGCTATTGATATTGTTGTGCAGTCACATTGTGGGCATTTTTATGTGCCTCCTGTTGTTGATGAAGTGCAGGCTTTCAGAATTTTAGGTCCAAAGTTTATAAAATTGAGTCATGGTACATGGCATGCTGGACCACTATTTACAGATGATAAGATGGATTTCTACAATCTGGAAGTGAACAATACGAATGTGGTTGATCACACAACTCATGACTTCATCATGATGTGGTTGATCACACAACTCATGACTTCATCATGATATGGTTGATCACACATTTATAAACAAAACACCTCTTTGAAATCCAAAAGATTTCAGCTTTTCATTGAAGAGTTTTGAAGTTTAATTTTTAAAATTTGATCCATAAAAATGTAAATAGTCTTTGAGTGAATAATGTATCTAAACAATCGAGCTGATTTATATCCAAAAATTTGAATTGTTTAAAGGAAGATTCGAGATGATGTCCATTGAAGAGCTTTGAAGCTCAAATTTTAATATTTGACCTACCACAAACATGAATAGTTTTAAGTAAATAATATATCAAAAGACTTTAAACTCAAGATAATCTCCTATAGAGACTTTTAGAGGAGATTTGAGCTAGTCAGAATTGAAAAAGAATTCATCTCGTTGAGGGAGATGAATTATTGTTATGTATAAATATTGTATAACAGTGTATATGAATGTATATATATCTCTGATATATAGTTGTACATCATATATACATTGTTATACACTATTTATACAATATCAATTTATTACATATCCATGCCTACAATTTAGTTGAATATTTTTTTTTGTTGGCGGTATAGCTATGTAAGAATTTCGAGACACTAATGGTTGGTTTTCCCTTTAGCTAAGCAATTTAACCCAATTGTTGTTTTACTATGAGAAATTTACTCCATAATTAAGTAAGATCTTATATTATTGAACACACATTTGTACTTTTTCTTATTCACGGAACATATCAAGATTATTTTATAGTAAATTTAGGAAAAAGGTCAATGTGCTCAATCCCCTTTTATTTTAGAGATTTCGTTGTATATATGCTAAAAATATATGTTCAGGTTTTATAACTTATGATGTTCTCTTGTTGTTTCTACCATATGTAGCTCATGTTTTTAGGCCTTCTGATTAACGAGAAAATTGAGATTTTCTTTTCTAATTTTTATCTCGTGTTCATATTTAGTCTATTTCTTTTTAGATTCGACGACTATTGATGTCAATGTTATTGTGTCAAGCTATATGCTCCAAGAAAAATGACTTCCTCATAGGATTATATAGATCTCAAAATGAAGAAAATCCTAGTTTTCAGAAAACTGGTGTCAGTACCAATGGAACCACCCACGGACCGTAGGTAGAACCACGGACCGTAGGTGGAGTTCCGTCGTTGAGTTCCAAATTTTGATGGTCTTTGATCCCACCCACGATCGACCAACATGGTCCGTGGTTGGACCTACGAACCGTAGGAGAGGGTCAACAACTATTTAGAGGAAAATGGTTGTTGGGTCAACAACTATTTAGAGGAAAATGGTTGTTGGGTCAACTTCAAACGGTCATATCTTTTATCACAAAATGAATTAGGTGGCCCACGACCTATCAAATTAAAGATAATTGAATCCTCCTTCCAACTCTACTGAGTTTGCTAAAATCAAAGCTCGGAGTAAAAAGTTATGCTCGTCTTAGTGAAGCCCTGTTGGGCAAAGCATGAACGACGACCCCAAACGACGGCCCATCGGTCTTGTAGTAGATGTCACTCGTCAATTTTAAGTCAGGGTCATTTTGGTCCTTTTCCCTATGCATTAGGAACTTAATGCATTAGGAACTTAAGTCAGGGTCGTTTGATGTCTAAACTATGTCGTTTGATGTCTAAACTACGTCGTTTTACTCAGTTTAAGCCTAATAACCTAGTCAGACATACCAGAATCCTCATTCTCCAAAAATCATCCAAACATGGAGCAAAAAGATGAGGAAAAGTCGACCAAACCTCCTAAGAACAAGCAGCAGTGTTCTTCAAATTTCAGCCTCGAAATCCAAAGGATTTCTCCGTAGATTTCGTCACCAGGTATGTGGTATTTCACTAGAGAATTCCTTTCATCCACTAGGTCCCTAGAATTCAGCCAGTTCCTTGATTCTACATATTTGTTTAGACCTAGGGTTTGTAAAATTTTGGGAATTTATTGTGATTTCAGTTGCTATATAATCCATAGTCTAAATAACATGTTTTGTTGGAAACGTTGCTTAAGTCCTTGTATAAAACTCAAAACCCTAGTTTGTATAAATTCTCTTAGTTCATGAATTATACTTGCTAGGTCAGTTAAACAGAAAATCATGCTTCAAATTTCGAATGTCACATTCTCATTATATAAATGTTGCATTCTCAGTTAGCATGTCAGTATTTTGAGCTATTCAGTATTTCAGTTACATGTTAGTCATATACATATTCAGTTGGGACTAGACTTAGGACCGAGTTGGACTAGGGTTCAGCGTACCCTTATAGTCCCAAAACTACGTGCCCGCGTAGGATTATAAGTCCTCTCTGTTGGGCATCAGTATTAGTGATCATGCCACAATCATGCCTTCATCTTTTTATGATGCAAATATTGGTGCTTAGGCGTTTCGTTGAGATCACTTGCACTCGTAGACAACTTTTGGTGAGGCCTCCTTGCTTTCGCAGGACTCTATTTTCATATTTAGTTTTAATAGTATTTGAGGTGTCGTGGATCTTGTCCCGACACCTATCTTGAACAATAGAGGCGTTTCATAGGCAGAAAAAGTTAGATGTTTCCATTCTTTTCTCCAGATGTTTTATTTAAACTTATGAATTATGTTAGGTATTTCAAGACAGTGTCTTAAAGCTTTTCTTTAAATGTTTTAAATGCTCATCTATTTAAGCTTCTGCGTATCTTATAGAGTCATGTAAGTCACAGTTAGCCATATCAAGGGTCACTTGGGGCCTACAATGGTCTCCGAGTGCCAGCCACGTCCAGGGTATAGATTTGGAGCATGATATTTCTGATTCCGCCATTGCTTACCTGAATTTGATTCTGAAAAGTCTTACGTACTCCTTAGTGTCTTAGCTAATAGAAACCATAATTCAAGTTTAGACCTTTCACTCAATCCTTTCTTGAATTCCCCTTGACCTATCTCGCTCAGATTTTATCTTAGACTAGCCTAAGATGAAATTTTCAAGTCATTATTCCAAAATTTTCTAGCACAATATCTTTCACCAATGATATACCCACAATGATTGGGGATCGTTACAAACACAAAAGCCACATGGATAAGAATATAGGGGGCCAAACTATGTACCAAATAAGTCCACATGAAAATGATTAACAATATTCTTGTGTTACATCAAATAATTGTTTCATTGTTTCTTCATTTGGTAAATAAGCAACACCTTAAAACATTATCACCTTAATTCTCATTTCCCATCATAATTATAATATACTTTTTGTTAAATATATTGTTGTATTTTTCACCCTATGAAGTGAGAATAGTTTTACTAATTTTATTTAAAGCCAAAGTATGCCTAATTTTTCTTTAAAATCTCTTTGTTTCCATCTATCAGACGTCACCAAAGATCTTTATTTGATTAATTGATTTTCTCTAGTTATTTTTTTTTTATTCTCTTTTGTTAACTTTCAACTTCCGTTATAATGGCGCATAATGATTTCCTTTATTGACATCCGTTAAGCAATTTTATTTGCTCAACTAAAATTTTCAGCGAAAACTGAATAATATATTTCAAATTTAGTGGTTGAGAACAATGCTTTGAGGATAAACTACCAAAAAAAAAAATGACAAAGCTAATATAATATAGTGTGATTTAAAAAAATTGGTGCACCCTATCATTTTTTTAAAAAAGTTTGGATATCCTTAGTCAGATTTCTGGCTCTGTCATTGCTCGCCTAAATTTGCCTATGAAAAGTCCTACGTACTCCTTAATGTCTTGCTAATAGAAAACCTAATTCAAGTTTAGACCTTTCACCCAATGTTTTCCTGGATTGCCCTCAACATACCTCGCTCAGATTTTATCTTAGACTAGCCTAGGTAAAATTTTCAAGTCATTATTCGAAAAGTTTTCTGACCCAATATCTCTCACCAATGATTTAGCCATAATGACCGGGGGATCGCTACAAACACAAAAGCCATAAGAATAAGAATATAGTGGACTAAACTATGTACCAAAAAAGTCCACTTGAAAATGATTAACAATATTCTTGTGTTACATCAAATAATTGTGTCATTATTTCTACATTAGGTTAATAAGCAACACCTTAAAACAATATCACCTTAATTCCCATATCCCACCATAATTATAATATATTTTTGGTTAAACTTAGTTAATATGAGATTCGTGAGGATGCGCAGATAGCATATGAATTCCCCTTCAATTTGTTTTTGCAGTACTAACATCTATACTATGTATAACATTATTATAACTAATTCTTTATTGAAAATACTTTTATTCCTACCATAGTTCTATTTTTTATTTGAACTCCTTTTGCTTTAGTACGGTTCGAAAGAATGATACAATTTTATATTTTAGGGAAAATGGATAATTATACCCTCGAATTATAGTAAATGGTATGCAGATACCATCCGTCATACTTTTGGGACATTCATGCCCCTGCCGTCCAAAAACTAGAGCAAATATACCCTTTATACTAACGGACATACACGTGTCATAATCTTATTCACTGACCGACAATTATTAAATATTGGATCGACAGATAAGATTGCGCCACGTGTCCCTATTTAGTCTTCCGTTAGAGTGAAGGGCATATATGCTCTAATTTTTGGATGACAGGGGCACGAATGTCCCAAAAGTATGACGAAGGATAGCTGCATACCATTTACGCTGGTTCGGGGTATATTTATCCTTTTTCCCTCATTTATTTAATCTTTAATGTCACGCATACAAAAATGTCAGACATAACTAAGACCCTATGTTCTATATATGTGTACTTTTGGTATTTGTAAAAAAATAAAATCCCAAAGTTTATATTCAATAGAATACCGCTATATATAAAAAATTAGGACACGTATACAAATTTCATATCAATGTTTTATTACACAAAGATTAACGTAGAATATATTTTTATTTCTTATATGAGCAGACATAAGAGACATCACTCATACTGACGTTTTATTAACGTAGAATGTATCCCTTATATGAATAGACATCAATATAATGACCAAATATAGAAGAGAGACTATGTAGTGTTCAAACAACAAACAAAACATGAGGTATTTGAAGTAGACACACATCAATTCATGTTGACATGGTGATCATCAACAGCTTTGATGAGACTAACAATATATTCCATCAAACTTATTAGTTCAGGCAGATCTTCATTTGGCCTTTCATATTCTATTGTCCAACACACCAAATCCGTATTGTCTTTTGCATCAATATGAAATGTTGCCTTGAAGTTTTCATATTTATTCACTATATCTCCTTCATATTCTTTAAATGTGGTAATTTGTTTTTCCTCATCAGCTTCAATTATCTGCTTCGAAATCATTTTTTTCCCTTCCGTCTTACAAATAATTGAGTTAAATGAGAAAACAATAATAATAGAGTTAACATTTAATATGCAATAATAATGATATATGCGTACAGATCAAATATAATCGCTAACAAGAATTTGGTTCTTTTTACGAACTTGATGTCGATAAATTTGTGAATCTATAAATTCATTTCGGCCAATTGAACCTTCTCGAACTCTTTCTTTTTAAGAACCAAAAAGATTTGTGCCAAAATAATAGATGCCAAGAAGAACAAAAGTCCTTGGACACGTAATGGATCTTGAAGTACTATTTCTGCATCTCCCTGACCAAATCTGCCTACATTAGGATTACTCGTTAATGGTTGATCAAATTTGATACATTCGCCCCCGGAAATAAGAAATTCAAATCGTTCCAATGAAAACCACTTTGGAGATGACAAATAACCAATACTTCCTCTGTTCCTATTTACTTGTCAAATATTTTTTCTAATTTGATTTTACTTTTTACTTGTAATTTTTGATAATTCAAGAAAGGTAAATTTTCTTTTTCCTATCATTCCCTCAATTTATTAACATTGAGTTAATGTCTTTGAAGAATGTGGTGGGTAAATATATTTAGGACCCTATCAATTAATAGGGGTAAAATGGTAAATTCACTATATCAATCATTATTTTCTTAATAAGTATGTAAGTCAAAATTTGACAAGTAAATAGCTGGGGACGGAGGGTGTATTAAATAGTGTATTTCATCATTAGAAACATTTAATATCATCAAATACTTCTTGTACTTCGATTTCTGTTATTAGATGTTTCTTATACTTTGATTAGTGTAGTATTTGCTTTCTGGTGTATTCACTTTTATTAATTATTTATTTTTTTAGATTGATTTGGACTATTTTTTTAAGCTGACGATCTATCAAAAATAAATCTCTCTACTTTTTAGGTAGATGTAAGGTCTGCATATATTTTAAGTTCTCCAAACCCCTTTTTATGAGACTACACTGGATATAGTTATGGTGTATGAAGGTTAATAATAATATTAGCAACTCGGAGAGTTAAACGGCAAGATAGTTTAAGAAAAATGATTTCATCAACGGAAAGTTATTTTCTCCTTCTGATCATGGAAATATTTTTAAAAATTTCTGATAATTAAATAGAGTACTAAAATGACTTTATCGTGATCATGAATATTTTTTGACTTACCATGTTTGTATGTCCATGAAATTTTTGAGCCAACGGTTCCAAAGACACCTTCAAGAAGATCACAATCTTGAATATGCATAGGGCACATAGTAGAGACATGGTGTGGTTTATGTATAAAGACATCATGAAACACATCCTTGTTAGCCTTCACTCTATTTTGGCACTCAACACCGACTTTAGACCCATTTCTTTATAACCAAATACTACTAATTAAAGGTTTACAAAGCAAAAGGAAAATTATATTCTAGAGAAGAAATGTTGATCCTTTATAATGATTGTTCAACAATATATAGACTAATATAATTTGAAGTTGAGGACAAGGATGTTCAAGGGCAATTTTGTCAATTATCAAAATCTCAGCTTAGGGTGTGGTTGGTATAAAGGAAAATATTTTCAATGAAAACAAGTGATTTTTTTAACTTATTTTCTAGTGTTTGATATGTAAGCAAAAAAATATTAATTATCTCAAAAACATTTATATATTATCTAGCAAAATATTGTGTTTGGTCCAATTTTTTCTTGCTTGTAGGGATGGCAATGGCGTGGTGCGGGGCGGGGGCGGAGCAGGTTGAGCTTAACCCGCAAAATTTTTAATCTGCCCCGCCCCGCCCCACATAACATTATTTTTTCATTTTCAACCTGCCCCGCATAGACTTGCTCCGCATGAACCCACGCCACAAACTTTTTTTAATATTTTCTTTTTCTAGTTAAATTTGATACTAAAAATAAAATTCATAAAAATAAATTCATTTTTTCATTAAGATGTATTAATTTAAAAGGATAGTGACTTAAAATTTTATTTTTTAGAGGCCAATTGGAAAACAAGTAAGAAATTGAATTATTTTTTATTGAATCATATTCATTTACTATCTTACATATTTTAGTAGTTTTAAAGAAATTATCTTAATAAATAATGCTCTATCATTCTTATAACATGTAAAAAAAATTAAAATTAAACTCACATAAAATCACATATACCTGGAATCCACCTCACCCCGCATTAGTTTTAAAAAAATTCACTTCAATTCACCCCGCACAACCTTAAACCCTCCCCGCCCTGCATAGCCTTAAACCCTCCCCACCCCACATCTGCCATGTCCCATTGCCATCCCTACTTGCTTGATTGGTCAAAATATTTTAAAAACATTTTCTCTAGAAAAGCAAGATCCTTAAAAATGAGAAAAATGACTCTCTAGTGAAAGTAAGGAAAACAAGTCCATAATGGCATTCCAAATTTATTATCTCTTCTCCACCCTCCAAATTCCCTACCCCTTGATCATCCCACTCCCCGAATCTCCACTCCCTACCTCATTTTGTCCATACATATACTATTTAATTTGCTAGATAATATATAAATGTTTTTGAAATAATATTTTCTTGCTTACTTACTAATAAAAAATAAGTAAGAAACTGACTTATTTTCTAGGAAAACATTTTTGATGAAAAAATGTTTATTTTCCCACCAACATCTAAAAATTTGGGGCCATTTCTTGTCTCAAAAGGTTATTTCTGGTCTATCAGAAGAGTTTGATACTTTTTGAGTTGTGTGGTAAAATATTCCATCGTTGTTTTTTTAATGAATGTACCAAGTTAAAACGTGATAAGTAAAAGTAAATGGAGAAAATACTTATTACTTTTAACATATCAAGAAAAAATATATTTTTTTTCTATATTTTAATCTTACCGTTAATTACTTATTCTCTAAATTATCTATCAAGACATAATACTAATCAATAATTAAATATAAATAATTTAATTAAAGGGAATAAAAAATAAAACATAATAAATAAAATGAATAGATGAAGCAATTAAAATTATAGTAAACTAAGAGTCTTACTAAATTTTAAAATAGTAGTTCTTCTGTTATAATTTTTTAATTTTGTGAATTAAATATTTAAAAAGGAATAAGTATTCTTTCGGTCCAATTTACTAAATTGATGGTAAAATATTTTATACTTTAAAATTTAATCAAATCAAAATTTAACTAATTATAATATATTACTTATTTTATAGTTTGAGTTATCTCATAATACTTAATATTGCTATTCTCTACTTTCAAAGAAGAAATTAAGAACGAAAACACATGAATTAATACATTGATCATATTCTGAACATATAACTTATATAATTAGAGAAGCAAATGAATTTAAGTAGATTAATATTTACAAAGAGATGACACAAATAGCAAATGCATAATTGTAATTTATTTTTAAGAAAATTGCATAACCAATCATATATATATATAAAGCTAGATAAAAGAGAAGTGATGTGGCACCTCTCAATGGCCAAGGATCCTATTTATGTTTTTTGTAGTTTTTTTTTTTACATTTTCTCTAATTTTCTTCAATTATTTTATTTTATAAAATCATCTCCTTAATTTTCAATTACATAAATTCAAATCTTAATTAATTTAATAATATATATAACTCCTAACCTTTCATATTCATAACCTTCAAATGATTTAATATACAAATTTATAACTCCTAAATATTACACTTATAAAAACCTACTTTGAGACATGTATGATGATTATTTTATTTTCATTTTTCTTATTCTTCATCTTTTGTCTCTTTGACTGGTTAATTTTTTTTTGTCTTCTTTGATCTGATTTTGCAAGAGAGAGATGTATCAAAGAATCTTAGATATTTTTGCAAAGTTTGAATTTACAAGGTAAAATGATTTGACATGTCTAATACTTATAATTATTACTTTTTTCCTATTGTAACTATACATATAATATTATTTTTTTGGATTTTTGATGATACAAATCATGGATTTTTTATAGAAAAAATAATTTGTTTTTTTCTCTTTTGCTTCTCTTTGTAGTTTCTTGATATTTTTTCTTTGCTTATTCTTGTTGTTTCTAAAGATTCTGATTGTTTTTACTTTCTTCGTCTCTTTGTAGATTTTGGAGAATTGAATTATGTTATGTTGAGAGCATGATCCTTCTTTCCTCTTCAAATCATAACTAAATATTCTTTAATATTTTTGCTTGATTAGTTAACTATATTTTTATGTTTTTCTGTTGTTGTTATTGTAAGGATTGTTTTTTTTTTTGTTATTGTAAGGATTATTTATAGTTCTCCAGCCAAATCTCCAATGCAACAAGAGATGATTGGTTCCTTATCAACTTAGTTAATTGGAAAACCACCAGAATATCTTATTTTTACTAATTTGAAATTCAATTTCGTCTAACAATCTTCCTGCTCACTAGCTATAAAATTGTTATACAAATATATAATAAAGATAATATAGAGAGTATAAAAAGAATCCTCAATTGAAATATGAAAAAATCATACAATTCAATTAAAAAAACAATCCATTAACAATATGAGCCATTAAGAACCAACACAATATTATATATTAATTTATGAAAAAAAATATCATCAAACTAATTATTTTTCTTATATAGCTAAGAATCAAATAAATCGATTCCTCTTATAATTTCATATGTCAGAATCACATAACAATGATATGGTAAAAATACATAATTCTAACCATACATTCTTAATTATATTATATTATTTAGATATAAAAACTATTTATAAGTCAAAAAGTTGTTAAACAATTTTGAGAATTCAATTAATAAAAAACAACTATTTTTTTATTTTATTTTATAACATCCGCAACATTACTTTTTTTGATAAATTTAAATTTTTTCTATTTCTTTTGATTAACTTTTTGATTCTCTGCCCCTTTTTAATTTGTTTTTAATTAATTTTTCCCTTAATAAATTTCTCTCCTATAATATAAAATAAAGAAAAAGTAAAAATAATATATATATATATATATATATATATATATATA